>VZRZ01006827.1:509106-546898 GCA_013398175.1 Climacteris rufus | reverse complement strand
AAAAAAAAAAAGAGGCTTGGACATAACTCAGAAAAGCAAAATCCCTGAAACTGCTTTGCACGGCTACTTTACATTTTCTGTCTTCATCTGATTTATCTGAAAGTAGACTCATTAAAATGTTATCTCTAGAACTGTATGCATTCAAGAAAAAAATATAATTGCTTATGAAAAAAACACTAATGAAAAATGAATACAAAAACCAGCTCAATGACCATTCCTGCTTTGTTGCCTAGCCAGGGATAGATTTAAAAACCCCACATAGTCATGAAACAGGATGTATATTGATAATCTGCCTGCATCATTCAGTCCACAGGCTGCCTGTAAATCCCAAATGCTGCTATGGCTATGGCATGCAACATCAAGACTCTTGGTCCATCTGTATGCCTAGTTCCAGACATGTGATGGCACTTGAAGGACAGACATATCCAGTGCTCTGGCTGAGCCTCGAGTAACAAGATCATGCTTAGACATACCACTTTCTCCCTTAACAGGAATCAAAACACACAAAACCTACATTATCTGCTTGCAACCAAACAGCAATTCCATGGAAAAACCACGGGCTCTGATGAAAGTATATAAAAATAACACAGAAAAAATACATTCTGTGTCTCAGAATAGCTGATTACTTGTTATTTACTGGTTTATGAAGTAGAAATTGAAGTATTCTGACAAATCTTAGAGGAAATCACCCTAACAGCTACTTCTTGAAACAAAGATCTTTATTTCTTCTTTAATTCTTGAAACATTTGAGAACTCTTAATACATATGCAATAAAGTTGCTTCTTGCCCTTATGGTTTCAAAACTAAGCCAGTCTATCAGACTTAAACAGATGCTGTAACACTTTTCTGTACCTCCTCCACAAGTTTGCCAAAACTTTCCTAATGAAAGAATTACTCTAAAAAGAATTACACAAAAGTGAATTTGATGACCTGTGTTCAGTTATATTGGATGTTAATTCATTATCAAATCATAACTAGTTGACTTACATTTAAAACTATTTATCTTATATTTTATGTGCGTTATAATTTTTTTTTCTGGGCATAAGTTAAGTCTTCAAGTATTTTTGAATGTGGAGCTATAGAATTTCAGTAAATGTAACTGCACAGTTTCTAGCTGGGCTCTGTCATAATGAAAAATGTATAATATCATTGAGCATTTGAAATTTTTTCATAAAAGAACTAATTTTAAATATCTTTTCTAAAGCCCTTTAGCATATGCAAAGATTATTGGCACATTATATAGCCACCCCAAAACAAAATTAGAAAGCATTTACCTACTTTGGCTAGTGTTCTTGACAAAATTTTCAGTTTCTGAAATCTATTGCTTGCTTAATTGGAAGGTCATTAACCCAGTGCATATTACACATTTTGCCTACGAAAATGCATCACACAAAACAAGTACCCACTTCGGAAATGTTTCCCAATTATCTTAAGAAAACAGCCATTATAAAGAATTAGGCCTGTAAATGTTAGCAGTTCCACACATGACAAAAATCCTCTGCTAATTATAAACCACTATATTTATAACACATTTCACAATGGCTTTTTTCAGAATGTTTTTTATATCATAAGCCTGAAAAAAAACCCCTATAACCTGAAACTCTTCTAAATAAAATGTGCACATCTATAATTAGACAAAATTTATAGATAATTAATTAACTATTATTTTAATTTTGTTTCAACAGTTACCTTTTTTCAGATAGAGTCAAACTACTACTTGCAGAAATAACAGCAGCATTGGCAGGCAGTGGAGAAGAATTTGAAACAAAGTAATCCCACATTGGTGCAAATGCTGCTCTGGCTAATCTAAAGTTGCCAGTCTGATAGGCTACCTACAAAACAAACAAACAGAGAGTTAACAGGTCCATAAAATAACAATAGGATGTAAACTAAGCCAAATAAGTAGGCATAAATTCATGTGGATACCTCTTACACTGGACTATTTTAGAAAAGCTTCTAACTGATGATCTATCTAACTTGATCTGTCTATAGGGCATGGCAATTTCACTTTTCTCTGTTTCACAATCTGTTTTAAATCTCCTTTAGTAAGAACACAGAAAATTATGATGAAGATCTGACAACCTTTGTGGTCTTTCACAAGGCATTACAAAACTAATTTCAATATGAAAATGCTTGGCTTTGATACCTGGGAAGTTCAATAATATTTTTATTTCTGTAATGATTAATAAGATGACTTCTAGCACTCGGTTTCAATCACAATAATTAAAAATACGAATTATAAATAAGAAGAAATAACTTAAATGCAGACTGAAAAACAGAAACAGCTAAGAAAAACAGTTGAGTCCTTTCCCCCTAACCTGGTATTTCCAATAATTTTGAATTAAGAATCAACTTACTCAGATACACTATTCCCTATGTTAAAACTGGGAATTGTGCTTATCAAGCTTGAGGTCTTGAGTTGTTACCAGGTGTAGTTTTAGAACTACCACTGAAAACTAGTAATTACAACCAAATTAAAGTATGTGTTCATTACCATACTCTAACCCTACCTGAGTTAGATATGCTCGAACAGTAGTAGCAGAAAGGGGTGGATAAGCAAGGATTGGCTTAGTCATTTCCCCAATGGCATCCCCAATAAGTTTTCCATCAGAAGAATATGCTGCGACGGCAAATACGTATTTCTCATTGGCATCTAAGCCTTGTATTTCTAAGAGGATTTTCCCATCAGCTGGTATCTACCAATAAAAATATTTTTCTAGTTACACCCAATATATATATCAGAAACAAATCTCAAATTCTAGACTTTTATTGTTAAACAAATTATTTAATGGTCTTGGACACAACCAAAGTACAGTCTGGGTTGACAGCATGTCACGTACTAGATTCTTGTACTAAATTCTTGAAAACAATGAGAAAACAATTAAATGATGGGTGGGAAAAAAGCAGCAGTTGTCTCTGGAATGCTGTTGCATATACAAAGCACATAACCTAAGAGAATAGTTAAGTACCAGGACCTGAAGTTTTTCTAAGAGACTTCTATCCATTTGAACATTCACATAGTGATTGTGCATGCTTGCAGTCATTGAGCCCAAACGTTCCAGCCCTGAGCTGTGCTTCTAGAGAAAGAGCATATTGTTCTCCTTCATAAATGCCACCTTCTTGTATTAGTTATGGGCAGAGATATCTCCAGTCCTTCCAGCACCATTAACAGCACTTTGGAGTTTGTGAAGCAAACAACATACTTTCAGGATCTTCAAGTTTCCTTCAAGTAATTGTGTACCCGCACTTCAACATCATGGCTCACTTCTAATAGGATTTTCCACCTTCCCCTCTGGAACCAGGTGATTTACACAAGCAAGATTTGAAGAATTCAAGGGACTTGAAACAAGAAACAAGTGCCAGTGATGGAAGGACAACATGAGAATTGAGATCATCATAAGACAGAATAAAGACAGTGCTCTTATTCAAATACAATCTGGCCTTCGTAAGGAGACCTCTGAACAATACAAATCCCTTCAAATAGTGGGGCTGAATCCTAAATAAGCAGACCAAAATTAGCGTACAACAGTCTGCAGCATGCCTTTACAATAGCTGATAGATGGTTCGATTCCCAAGAACACTAAACCTTTTTCTTGGAGTTTGCAGACAGACACTTTGTCTGCAAATCAGCATTTTGCAAAAACATATCCTAAGGCAAACAGAAGTTCCATTGCTGAGGCATATGGTTAACCTCAGGTCTGTGTGCCTCCAGTGACTGTCAGAACTAAGACAGTCAGTGGCTTGGATGGACTACAGCAAATTGTGGCACAAATTCTCCCCACAGCTGGAAGTGGGGTGAAAGTCACCAGTCAAGCACTTAATTCATGTGGCACAGGATAGTATATTGAAACTAACTCACTGAACTTCACAGAAAGTTTCATTTTCTGAATTTGATGATCAGAGTATCATGAATAACATCAAAGTCTCTACTGGCAGTACCTACACACACCTTCTCTTTTCATACATCTTCCTTTAGGGAAGGAGCTGGGGGAAGAGTTGCAAAGGGGAAGACTCCCTCTCCATAACCAAAGACAAGTCTATCAGTGCTAGTACAGAGCTTGCTTACAAAGACATGAAAGCTTGAAACATCAGGCTAAAGAGGTTGAACATTCTTCTGTCACAAAGCAAAACAGAGACCTGTCCTGCAAAGAACAGAACTCTTTATGAAGATTTCCAGATATAAAAATGATGACTGAGGTGATCAATGAGGTGTTAGACTACAGAAAAATATGCTGAAGAGGATGGGCTGAAGCTTTTTTGCCCTTTTGTTACATGACACAATCCACAGTAATTGGATGGTTCATTGTTGTCAATCAGGAGGACAATGCAATAGTATGCATAAGTGAATGAAAACCACAACTCTCTCAGTCTGTGCAGAAACATCAGAAAGTGATCCAAAGGAAAAAAACCTAACTAAAAATACAAAACCAAACCTAACAAATGAACAAACAAAAATTTTAAAAATTAAATGTCAAATTGTAATTAATAAATAACATAAGAGTACAAACACAGTCAACGAGATCAGTCATAAATGATTAAAGTTGTGTGGTATGATTCACCATACCACATGTTCATAGCCTGAAAGGGGTGAACCCAGAAGTAAACCATGTCTGAACATGAAGGTTATTGAAATAGTTATATTATCATGCTACCAGAATTAAGTAAGGCAATGTCTTGTTTAGAAGAAATAGCTGATAGAAGTGACACCATTATTTTATACACCAGAATTTTATATCTGTTTAGAATTTCCCTCTGTTTGAATTCCTGGAAAGAATAGTGTCTGGAGCACAGTCTAAAAATACTTCATATACTTTCTTTTATTTTTACATTTCTTAGATATCACTCAAAAAAACAATTATAACAGAAGAGACAGATTTGTTTAACTTGAAGCTTTTGAATAATTTAATTTATTATTTTAAAATGTTTCCTGGAAGTTTTTTGAATTTGTCAAATGCTTAGACAGTTACAAGATTTAAAAAAATATGTCAGACAGAGACATTTAGACAGTTGGATTTCTTCAGAGGAAGATACAAAGTTTTACCTCTAAAAAGCCTACCTAAACAAGTTTTACCTCTGTCTTACCTGTTCTCCTGAATTTTGAAGTTTATTGTTATTTAACCTTACTTTCGTATTATTTCCTCCTGCTACAGAGCCCAAAATACTGTACCATGAAACCTTTGAAGAAAATGAAAACAAAATTAGTTAATGCACAGTATTATTTCCAACTTTTGCCTAATGTAGAATGTACAAATTTTGTGAAAACAGTCTCTGTAAAAAACTCACCTTAGTGATAAAAAAGTATGGTTCAACTGCACTATAAACATCAATTAATTTATTTACCTGGAGAACTAGATATACAACAGTGGCAATAAAAAGACAACTCTCCATTATCCTAACCCCACCTTGAGTTACCCTATTCCTGAAAGCTATCCCAAGCATAAACTCTATAAGTCATCCTGTAGATTTAAAGTCACCTAGATCCATTATTTGATCTTTGCAATGGCATTCTTCTAAAGCTGGCATCAGGTTCTGATTCAGCATACTACTTGAGGACAGATCCATAAAATCAGGCAAAAGAAATGCATGTATGACATCCCTTCCTTCTGTTGTGTCAACTGCACGGCACCAAACCTGCTGAGGCTGCAGTTGATCTCTGTCTGTGTCATTGATGAAGGCACTGAAGAGCACCAGTCCCAAGACTGAGCTCTGAAGGACACCACTCATCACCATCCATTACCTGGACATGGAGCCACGGACCACAACTCTGCCTGCATCAATCCAGCCAATTCCTTATCCACTGAACAGCCCACCCAGAAAATCCACGTCTCTTCAATGTGGAGATCAGGCTGTCATGTGGGACCATATCAAAGAAAATTTGCTTTACAATAAATGCTGATTTTTTTACAGAAGGTGGTGTTGAAATTGAGGAGATTATTTTCAGCAAATGAGCTTTAAGATCTGAAAATTTCAGAGATTTATTGAGTCCTAGTACAAGAACTATGTACATCTAATTAAATCGTAGGCACACATTTATCCTAAGGAACTAACTAAATGCTAAGTATTCAGTTAATTTCTACATTAAAAAATACTTTTTCTGTCTGCTCAACAGCTATGTGTAACTTTAGAACAAAATTTCTTCTAAACCACCCGGGCTCAAATTATAAGACTAATAATCACATTTCGCCATCTAGTGGCCCAAGATGTTGCGTTCACTCTCCTGTATAAAACAAAATGAAGTTTGAACAATTACTGAGACAAATGAAATACCAAATTTTGAAGATTTTTAGAAATTATTCTATTTGACATTCACTAATAAAACTGCAATAAAACTTCAGATTATAAAACAACTTCACAGAAACATTCTTACCACTAATAATAAGATTTGAGTTTCTATTGGATTTACACACATGATTATTTTGAAGAAACTTGAAAAATCACTACGAAAATTTCCCTCTCAAAAAAAACTGCAGCTAGTGTATTTTTCATACTTCAGACTGTTTGAATCCTTTCTGGACACAGGAAGAAGAATAAAGTTATTTGGAACAGTCAGCAAGGATTTACCAAGGGCAAATAATGGCTGACCACCATGACTGGCCTCTGTGACAAACCTGCTTGATTAGCAGAGGAAGGGAGAGGAATAAATGCCATTTACTTTTCACAGTAATGCATGGTAGAAGGAGGAAAAACAGTAGACCTAAACTGAAGCAAGGAACAGTCCAACTCTACATTAAAAAAAAGCTTTCCTATGAACATGTTGGAACACATTTCCCAGAGAAGCTGACTCCATTCCTGGAAGCTTTCAGAACTGACGGCATAAAGCCCTGAGCAAACTGAATCTCACAGCCAATCCGACTTCAAGCAGAAGGTTGGACAAGAGACCTCTCCTAACAACCCTTTTGATCCACATCGTTCTGTGACTCCACGTGTTCAACAGAAAGGAGATTATTTCCACCTGAACTATGTCACTTCCACACTTCATTAACAGAAACTTCAGTGTGGTACTTTCTTGCATCACAGAATGCAGCAGTCTTGCATCTCTTCAGAGGGTAACAAGGAGTATGTCAACCCCTAAGCAAGAAAATGAGCTTTTGGTAAGCGGAATAAATGTTAGACAACAGAAGCACCAAGGAACATGATGCACGAGAATAGGAAAGTTTCATGCAAATGTGATGATCAAAACAGTGAGTCATAGAGGAAAACTGACTCACAGAGGGGAAAAAGAGGGATACTTATTTAAGTCAGAATAACAATCTTCTCAGGAACAGAGAAAAATGTGTTGGCATAGCATGTTGAAACAACGTTTTCTCTTGTGTATTTTTAAGTTATTTCTTATGCAGTCATCATGAAAAACATTACCTGAATATCTGAATCAAATGGGGCTGGTTTGAATGTCATGGAGCAATGTGATCTAGAAAGTAACAGAGGAGGAGGTGGAGTCTTGCTTTTTGTCTTGCTGCTCATAGCTTCTTTGAGACTGCAATACAATGCACTCTGTTCAGCTTCAACTTGCTCAATTAAAGTTAGCGCTTCCTATGATTGAAATAAAAACAAAAGGAGAAAAAGATTAAAATATAACAATCAGACAGATTTAAAATTCATAAATTATTTTCAAATTATCATAGAAAATTTCACTGCTACATAGAAAAGTTTCAGTAGCTTTTCATATCATCCTACATCCTAAATTAGGATGAACAGTACTTTGTGTAAGCTTACATATACAGATTAATTTCACAAGTTAGGGAATGCAGGGTGGCATATGAAAGAGGCACGCTCAATTTTAGAAGAACCTATGGGAAAAAAGAGAGTGATCAGAAATAATGTTGATAAGCAATTAGTGCCTGCTGGTGATTAACTCCAACAAGAAACAAAAAAGATATCAACTCTTACTTAGGAGACAGCTGGAAACCCAACCTGTGGAATTTCTGAAGGAGCTGTGGAAGTGGTTAGACAGAGTTTTTGTACTTCAGACATAGTGGAAAGAAATAAAATCTAGAAACAAAATAAAAGGAGGACAATGTGGATCCACAAAAAGTAGGGCTAAGCCATTTTTCCCCTGGTTAGCTGTCGACAGCTGAAAGTTGACTGACAGTCTATTAGTGTCTTCCAAAGGTTTTGGGGCCCCCTGCATACAGTGATAGTGTGGCCATGTGGTTGGAGATCAAGAGTATATTTTTTTCTTATTTGACTGAATAGCAAATTGGTAGGTTTCTTCACCTTGATTTCACTGTCCGTAGAAGAGAAACTTAACATGGAAATTTAACATTAAGAATTTAGTACTTCTGTACTTGTGTAACTCATCCTTACTTGTGGCAGCTGTCCAGTGCAAATCAAAGCCAAAAAGGCCAATTCCCAGAGACAAAGGAACAAGGATGCCTTAGACAAATCAAATTCTTTGTAGAGACAAGAAATTACATATTCCCACAAATAGAATTTTTATTTGAAGCCTTTCAGTACTCTACACTGGACCAAGGATTTAGGTTGAACTGAGTCTGAAAGATAAACTGAAAAAGAAATTACCAAGATACTAATAATTCAGTGGCAGTCCTATAATCTCACACCTTAACAGTTCCTTTTTTTATCCTCATACATTTAGAAGACTATACCACAGCAAGCCAGATCACAGACTAAGCCTGGAATCTTATGTCCAAAAACTATGAAAAACTAACCACAGATTCATTGTGAAATGAGTGAAACGCGAAACTAAGATTTAATAGAGACCTAATCATTTTGCATAGCTAATCATTTTCACAACCCTACCACTCCACCCCACTCCCTTCCCCTTTAGATTAGGATTGCATCCACCCTAGTGGAAAACATTAAAGGAAGGATATAAGATAAAAGATATGGAGTGACTCTTTCACACAACCATTCAACTTTTGTAATCAGTAGTTTGAAGCTTCATTATTTCCTTAGAAACTATACTTCTTCATGGCAAGCTGTCTTATGATACAATTTTTAATTAAAAGAATCACAGACTCGTTCTTGTCTGAGGACATGTTTTTGATTGTGCAAGGATGGAACTACTTGTAGGTTGGATAGTGTTGTGACTGAGAGTGGTACTGCATGACCTGTACTTCATTAATTGTAAAATTTGGAAGATAATAAATGTGGCAGTGTTGCAAGAGGAGCAAGAATAATCTTAGGGTTGAGGAAGCCAAATATCACCATAAAAACCCCAAAAGCTTGACCTGTGATAAACCACATTTTATCCCTGCCTCTGTCACAGACTTGCACCATGGTAGTAACTTAATCACACTAATTCAATTCTACAACTGGCCAATGAGAACTAGCAGTATATCCAATTCTGTAAAGACTTGGCTGTCCAACTATACATATAGGACAGGAAGGAAGAATGAAACAACGGTGAGAGAAATAATAAAAATGGAAGGTTGCACAGCAGCTCATTAAGCAGTTTGATGTAATTGAGTATACATATATGACTCAGAAGCTTCCATTCTTTCTCAGTTGTTTACTGCATGAGAAATGGTTATTTGTGGGCTTCTCAAAATAAAATAAACTGCTTTCTATTTTGCTACATAATAAGAACAGATTTATATCACATTGTGCTGATTACAGTAGAAAAGACCAGAAGACACAAGTAATTCTATTTAGAACTCTACAATAAAAAAGCAAAAACATGAAAACAAAAATATGGATTTGCTGTTTATTAAGCAAGCACCATCCATCTCAAGGAGGAAAATTAAATTGAGCATATAATTAGATATTTCATCATAAAACAAATATCAAAGGAGATTATGCTAAGTTTGACATTTTCTGGCAACTAGCTGCAGATACATCATATTCTTTTATCTACATCTTTCTTGGTGAAAAGTGCACAGAAGCAAAATGTAGTGAAGGTCAGTGTAAGACCTTGGTAAATGTTTGTTTGGGATAACCACACATTTCTTGGGAATTGCTTGTAAGTCTTCATTGGCAACTACAGTTACAACTTTCATACCACATCAGTATATCTGATATTTATGGTATCCATAACATATATTTTACAAGTAGAGAGATTTTTTTAATGTACACCTTTTCTGATCCACTTTTTGCATTCTTCTGGCATAATAAATATATGTATTAATTATCATGCTTCCAAATTTGTGGCACTTAAAAGAAAAACACTTTCTAGTAACTTCTTGTTTAAAATACTCTTTTATAGACTTCATAGTGAAAATTGCAGATTCTGTTATCTGTTGTACAGGTTCTAAAAAAATTTTAAGCCCTGCTGACAATTTTCATGCACAAATTCCAGTACAAAGCTCAATGGAAAGACTCTAATTGATTTCAAGAGACTGAAATGAGCTCACGAATAATCTACTTTTAGCCCAAATAAATTCAAAAATCCTAATTTCTAAATTGTTATGTAATAAGAACAAAATAAAGTCCATGTCATCATCACCAGCCAAAGTATTCCAAGCCAACTTATAGATCTTGGAAAAAGAACAATGTTGAATGTTACAAAAAGGAAACTGGAATGACATTTTGGCATAGGTATAGGTTCATAACTGCAAAGTCTAGATGTTTAAGTGTAGAAAGAAAGATCTTCTCTTCTCTCAGATTTCCTGAAATGCACAAAATTTAGGGATATGCTCTTTCCTTGTTTTAAGGTCACTTTATCCCTTCATCATAATGAAAGTCCTCAGGAAAAAAAAAATGACAACAGAAGTTAAAAACACACAATGACCCTTAAGTTCGTTCCTTTTTCTTCTTTTTGTAAGAAGGAGTAATCCATGTCTTAACTACACAGAACATGAAAAACTGAGCCAATGATAAAAAATTGCTATCACAATATTTTTATTATTACCTCCAGTAGCTGTCTTTGGGAAGTGGTAGTTAAGTCTTCAGGGAACTTCTGTGCAGACTTTTGCATCAAAAAGATTGCTCTGGATAGCTTATTCTTTTTTATTTTTTTCATTATGAGTGCCTCTATAAGATAGATATTTTAAGACATTTATAAAACAGCAGCAATAATTTATGATACTTAAAAAAATCTTAATTTAAAAGTCTTACCTGTTAAATAATGGAAATCTTTAATATTCTTCGCATGAGACTTACTAGACTTAAGATTTTTGTCAACAACTGAAGAACCTATGTGGGAAGGAAATACTAAGTTGTTTTGATAGTGCTGTTTCAAAAAATTGAGTGAGAGGGGTTAATAAGCAGTTTTATAGTAAAGCTCTGCTCCATCTCATGTTCTTTTCTTTGGTTGAAGTAGAATTTCTTGTACAGATCACACGACTAAAAATATTCCACCCTCCTGCTCTAACATCTTTAGTAGTTATACAAACACCACAGAAAAAGAGAGGTCTTGTTTGATCATAGGGAGCATGGCACAGGGTAGCTCTACAGTGTCAAATTAACACTAGCTTTTAATTTAAAAAAAACAAAAAACACAAAACAACACTAAGAATGAGAGCAAAAGTTGAGTTTTTTCAGAAGCCATTTGGCAAGGGTGGGATATCTGCTGACTGGAAAGATATAAAGAGAACTTCACAGGAGTAGGAATTCAAATTACCAAGAGCATTTAATAAAATATTCAAGCCATTCTCCAGAGAGAAGATTAGCATTACAGAAAAAAATAAATCTGCAGAACATCCACCACCAGCTTTTCCTTACTGGCACTGTAAAAGTTAATATTATAATTAAAATGCAACAACAAACTTTCTAGGAAAGAAATCCATTAGTTGTAGCAAAGTCTAATTCCCATTGAATGAGTAGAGGTAAAACTAAATTCTGCAAACTAAGTGGAATATTTCTGTCTGTATGTAGCATACAAACTATCCAACATCAGCTCCTCTTCAGAAAGCAGATACTCCTTTATTTCTTAGTATTACAAAATATATCAAAAACAAGGTTCTAATCAAGCTATGAAGATACTCTAACTTTACGGAAACCTACCTTGTGTCATTTTAAGAAGTTTCACAGCTACTCGATGTTGGGCCTGAATTAGTTCCAAGTGTAAATCTGTTACAAAACCATCATCTGTTCTTGTTTCACCATTACCACATCCCAAAACAAAATTCAAGTTCTGATCATTTGAGTCCACCTAATAAATCAAGCAGATACAAACTTTTATTACTTAGCTTACTGCATTTTTCCTGACACTGGTATTATTTCAGCAAATTGACAAACACTGAAATTTGCCGTAAGTATCTAACATGCAGTCAATCAAGTAAGCATGGAAAGAAGAAGAATGACCTTCTCCTCTGAAGGAGGAGAGAATGCATGGATAATGGACAGAGAAAACTAGACAAAATCTGAGAATCAATAGAAAAGTGGATCAATAATAAAAACAAAACTGCAAAAAATACGGTTTTTTTGCATTACCAGTTCACAAAACAAATATCATATTGATGTGGAATGATAATATATGCATCAACAGCAAAAATTAATTTTAATAATAAACAGTTACAAGCAATAAATATAAAAAGGATTTTTGCTCTTATTTTCTAGACTAAATCCATGTATTATAATTAGTTCAAAAGAAAATGTTAAAGAAAATCTTAAAGAGTTCATAGTTTATTATTGAAAAAGAAAAATGATATTTCAACTTGTGCAGGTTTTGACTTAATTAATTTTCTTCATTGTAGCTGGTATGAGGCAGTGTTTTGGATCTGTGCTGCAAACAGTATTGATAACACAGGGATGTTTTCATTACTTCTGATTGAGTGCTCACACAGCATCAAGGCCTTTTCTGCTTCTCACACCGCCCCGTCAGAGAGAAGGCTGAGGAGGCACAAGAAGTTTGGAAGGAACACAACCAGGGCAGCTGATCCCACTGACCAAAGGGAAATTCCAGACCTTACAACATCATGCTCAGTATATCAGTCTGGAGGAAGCAGGGGATGTTTGAGTGATGATGTTTGTCTTCCCAAGTCACTGTTATGTGTGATGGAGCCCTGCTCTCCTGGAGATGGCTGAATACCTGCCTGCCCATGGGAAGTGGTGAATGAATTCCTTGTTTTGCTTTGCCTGTGTGCAGCTTTTGCTTTCCCTATTAAACTGTCGTTATCTCAGCCCATGAGATTTCTGCCTTTTACCCTTCCCCCATGACACTGTGAGGGACTGCATGTGAATCTGTGTGGAGCTCAGTGGCCAGCTGGGGTCAAACCATAACACTAATACACAGAAACCTATTTTTTTCTATTCTCTTCTTACATGGGACAGGAAGACAAGGGATATTTGATAATGATAAGATTTGTAAATATCAAGAAAAATGAGGTTTTTGTCATCAAAATACAAAACTGATAGATTTTCTTGCAGTGTAGCTTTTTGTAAACTCTACCTTTGTACAGCAGCGATCAAATATCGACTTCCCATCTGGTAGAAGGGTCATTAACCGAGATGTGTTCATGTCATTAATTGCTTTTTCGAGAATTTCATAAGCAATTTGTAATTGTTCTGCAGGAGTTTTCTGAAATGAAAACCCATATAAACACATTTTATTAGATAACAGCATTAAAAACTTCAATATAGACTATCAAAAGTAATGTTCTATTCTTTTTAGCTGTTGCAATTTAAAATTTGTCAAATAACCTTTATATAGGCACTGCTGCCCATAATTTAACATATTAATATAAATGTTTTAAATTTCAAGTAGGACTGGTTTTCCTCCAGCTCCAAAAAACCCCACAATTACTCCAAGCTAGTTTATAGCACAAACTGAACTCAGAGAATTAAGTTGAAAACACAGTATTGTTAACAAGCAGTTTTTCAATATTCCATTAGATGCTACTAAGAAAATATTGTTTCTTCAGAAATCACAACCTCTAAGTAGACTGTCACCGAACTAAATCTTCTCCCTGTGTGTAAGATGCTATTAATAAAACACTGTTTTCCTAGAAATCGCTACCTTTAAGTAGACTGACACTAAACTAAACCTTCTCTATGGGTGTAAGCATCAAGACATATCACTGGCAACGCTCCTGAATCCTCAGGCTAATGCATATCATTCCGTCTTAATGTGCTTTAGTCCATCATTTGATTGGACAATTCTACAAAGGTGTGAACAAAGTGAGGACACTTAGCATGTTTCACCTATACCACATGACCCTTACAAAAAGAAAGAAGCAAAACCACAACCCAAATTATTTTCCTAAATGAATCAAGGACTAAAATTTCTACCACCTTAAAAAATGTACTGTTAAACCATTTAAGGCTGGTACTACAGATTGGCAAAAAAATAGGTGTAAAGTGGAAATCAGTATGATCATGCTGTAAAAAAAGTTTCAAATAAAATCTCTTCCATAAAAAGAATTGATAAAATAGACTTGGGGAAAATTTTCAAATTTTATTTCGTTTGAAAAAATATCTGTGCTTTTTTCCTCTGCCCTAGCAAGATTGAGTGATTTCATCTTTGTAAAACTAAATACAAAACCGTATTAAAAGCTTCAAGCAGAAGTATTCTTATGCTATTCAAAATTACTGTATTAATGAAGATAATTTGGACATTACCTTCAGTATTTCAGGCATATCACAGATTTCCTCTTGCAACAGAGAGGCATTTCTTTTTCCTTTTTTATAGGAAGAAAATCAGAAGTGAAAATTAAATAAACTCAGAAACTTTTAGTACTATTTGATCAGCTCTACTACTAATTTCAGAGTATGGCAATAATTCAGTTTTTCAATGCTTGACTATGAGAGGTAATTGTTTCTTGAAAAGCTTTCCAGGGCTTAGACACATAGCAACCTATGTATGGTTATACTAATACAGGATATGACTATCCAATAAAGATGCATTTTGAAAGGCAACCCTGTGTTTCACAGCAACATTATATCCAAGCCAATGAAACTTGGACTCATTTTGTAATTCCTCACATTTTTGCAGCGTTCATATCAATTCCCTGTTTTGAAATCAATTCAAATCTACTGTTATCTAATGCACAGTGGGTTTAATGTTAATTTTGCTTATAGGAGGATTTTTAAGTAGAGGAGGTCATATTTCTATGACAGCTATTTCATTTTAATATTTCTTGAATCAGTTTTATCACCCTTTTAATGTTTGCTTCAATGGTTTAAATTACGCTTGTTTATAAAGAAACTTGTGTTTTACTTTTTAAAACAAGATAAACCAATTTTTCAGATCTTGGTTACAGCCCTCCAATTTCATTTCTTTGCTGAAATAAATTAATTTTTTGCTCTTTCAGAGGGACAACCTTGTAGTCACTCCTTGTGTCACTTTTTCCTGTTTGTTTTCACATGTTCACTATTTCTTCCTCATAAATAAGAAAATCTGTATTCACTCAATATTCATTTAGTAAATAGGCTCTTTTCAGTGCAAACACATGCTTGACTATCAGCCTGTTTTGACCAGTGGCTCCTATCTATTCAGCTTTTTTTCCTTCCAAAAAGACATATTTAAACTGAACGAAAAAGAAGTGGGTGCTGCAATGAGAATTCATTCAGTCTCCCTGAGAATGGTATGATCTTCATACTGCTACCAAAACCAAACTCTACCTTAATAACAAATAGTAGTTTCCAAGATTTTTTTACTTCCAAAAGTACAAAGCTATTATCATTTCTTTCTGCTTCTAGACAGGGTCTAAAAGGACCCTTAACATTTACTCTCTAATTACTGCAAAACATTTCTGAGAACTATTATTCATATTCCAAAATACACAGAGAACTTTTAAACGTATGTCTAAATATTCATATTTTACAGCATTAGTCAAGTTTTGGAAGAAAATTTGTTTACTGTGATTGTGATTGCATTATATCCCAATAATGTCAGCCAAGTTCAATTTCAAAGACAATTGAATTACTATACAAAAATTGAGACTATGTAGACAAGAAAACCAAATTAATGACACAATAAAATCAGAAGTTTCAGTATAACCTCAATATTTCCCTCTCTTGTTTGGCCTGCAACAAGTCAACCAGCATTTGAATGCTCCAAATGAGCCAAATGAGTGTGTACTGCCTTCTGCCTAGCTCACATTCAGAGAATGTATCAGCGATCTGAGGCTACTCAGAAGGGGTTAAGAGACATGTAGAAGACCTACAGGGAGAGTGAGCAATAAGAGATGTAATTCAAAATGGAGTTACTTCCATAGAACAGGAACTGTAAGGAAAAAACCATAAATCCTTTGAAAAACAGGTTTCATTAGCTCAAATTATGGATGAAATTCTGTGTGAAAAAGATTATCCTTCTATCCTCAGCAAACTCTTTACAATATTTTTTAATATGTATGTCAAAGTTTTCAGCTCAGAAAAGTTCCAATCTTGAAAGTCATTCTTGAAAGAAAATTCAATTTTTACCTTTTTCATTAGATTCACTCATAGAATCAGCTACATTTTCCAGTATTGTAGTCAGACATAAGGTTATCTCTGCAAACATTACATGACTGTTTCCTATGCTGCTCTTCTCAATTATTTCATTTATCATCCAGAGTATATGAACCCACTAAATATGGGGGAAGGGGAAAGAAAGAGAAACAAGACAGAGTTAAATCAAATTTTCAGAAGATATTTATGTATTACAGAGGCAGACAGGAGTTTGCACTCTAAAATATTTAAACATATTCATAAGCATGCACACAACTCCTTTCCTGGATTTGGCTTCTTTTTTGAGTGTCACCAGATTAACATGCTGAATTTACACTGCTCCATAGCTCCTGTTTCTTCAGACAGCAAACTTTTTTATTTTAGATTATTATTATTCCTGCCATTTCTTTTGGAAAGGTTTATGAATGTTCTACAGCCATAACTTTTATACTTTGCTCTAGTGCAGTAAGCCTTCCACCCTCTCAGTTATCTCCGTATTTTCCCACTTAAACATTGTAAGAGACCTGAATAGTTATTATTGTACATACAGAGTATGAAGTAACCACACACTTCCCTCCATACACCTTCTGGTGAAACTCTGAACAATTTTACTATAGGGATCCGGGTCACAAAATTCAAGCCTCCAGAAACTGTTTGGTTAGCATTGACAGGCAGCCCAGAGATCCCATTTCACCAAGAGCCTCTCACTTGCAAGACAAATTCGAAGTAAGGCTGTGACTCCCCAATGGGCCAAACACATTGACCCTCATCTCCCTTGTCTTAAACCATAAGGGTTTTGCCATTTTGTTCAACTGATCTATGGAACTTTCTTGAAATACATTGATATTTTCTCCCACAACATCCCAAATTCTTCTTACATCATGCCCAAAAGTTTTCACTATTTTAGCTTCATACCATCATGGCCCACTGACAGAGAAGGGGTTACTTTTCTGCAAAAAGACTAAGAGATTTTGATACTGACATATGCGAGCACAGTGTGTTTAAAGTGTATATACAATTCAAATTTTTGGTGAAGAAGACTTGTCTGCATTTTACCATAAGAAAATGTACTTAGATTGGATATCAGTATTGTATTGGCTTTACTATAACAGACTGCATTCACATTAAGAAAAATACATTATAATGAATGAGTACTTGGTAAGCTTTGTGTTCATGGATATATTCTAAGTAGTCACTTCCACTCGTTTGGATTTGCTGAAGTTCTGTTTTACACTTCTGCCACAAACACATTACTACATCAACAAGTATTTCTTTGTCAGGGTGGACATTCTGGAAAGAAAAAACAGTATAACTGTGGAAACAGGTAGGCATATAAACAGGTCCAGTACATAAACAGTCTCAACATTTTTCAGCATAAGCAAATCAAATATGTAACTTTCTTATAAGGGATGACAACATTTTGAAAGCTTAAGAAATACTTTTTAAAAATAATTTCTGGGAGACCACCCAAGCTTTTCTTCTCTCAACAATATAAGTGGGTTTAGAGGTTTGGAGGTTTTATTTCTTTTTTTTTTGTTGACAAGCTCTTAAAAGTAACACAGACAAGGAAAGAAGCACCACGAAAATTCCACTAGCGAGCAAATTAATCAATACATTCTGGAGAAGCTTTTTTTTAATTGTAGTATTTAAATATTTGCAGAAAAAATCTAAATTAATAGTTTAATTTTGCTTGGTAGAGTACTTCCATGGTTTGTTGGTGGATCTCGGATGATAGAGCAGTGAAAAACAACATAAACAACTAGAAAAACATTTGGAGTTAAATATCTAACAACTGAAAGAAATGTTAAACCCTATCTGCATCTTGTGAAGAGAATAATTAATAAATTCAAAACTCTAGTAAGTTAACCTCATAATTAGCACATTTTAAAAAGCAATAGAGTCCCTCTATGTGTTAAACACATTCTAAACAGTAAGGACCAGTACACATCTTTATCATAATTTATACCAGAGCTGAGCTAGCATCTCAGGTGCAGTGAAACCTGATATATCCACACTATCTATACTCTGATATATGTTTGAGCCTAAGATTTTAGAGATATTGATAACAAAAGTGGGGGGAGAGAAAGACTGGAAAAAAAACTAAATCAAAATTACTTTTGCCACTGGTTTGGTGGCACCAAGATGCTAGATTGCCTCAGCTCTATGTCATGTAACTTCACCATCAGTGAATACTCTGTTAGTCAGGGACAAATCTGTCTTTCTTCCCTGGACAGATCACGTATCAAGGAGACTTGTGGGAAAGTGTAAAAGAAGCAGTAGAGTTTTCATCCAGGTAACTGCCTCCATACAGAGGTCATGTTAGAAAACTGACAAATCATGCCAGCTAAAGGTATATCTGTGAGGTACCTCACAGGCAAGATATTGACTAAATATACTACACTAAAGCTAAAAATGTATGTGCTCTAGTTATATCCAAATTGTGGCAATATTCAAATTATATCTAAAATAAATTTTGCAGTTAAGACATATGCCATGTTAGTAGAACAGGTTTCTTCTAAGGAATATTTTTCATAGTGTTTTGGGTCACAAACTATTTTAATGTAAATGCTAGTAGTGGAGACACTGCACACTAATTTTTTCCCCTTCTCAGCAGCACATTAAGGGGAAACCTCAGTTTGAGCAAGTTAAAAGTGGTTTCTCTGGGAATAAACCATCCAATATATAATGGGATTAATGCTGCAGCAGAGATTTCAGCACAAAGTCCCACTCTCATTGGTTTTGTTGCTGCTGCTGCTTGTTTGTGTTTTTTGCAGTGAGAATTTACCTCAAATTGCAGACATACTGCTGTTATAAAGGCATTATCATTCCTTAGGGTAACTGCCCCCATTTCTCTAAGTACTGCAGAAGTGTTTCCCACTGTGGAAAACTGTTGCCCACCTAAATCTGACATATGTACAGAAATTTGATCGCTGCATGATTAGCTGAAATATGCAATCAGCCCTGCCATCTTCCAAATAGATTTAATATCTTGTAAACATTTCTAAAGTAGCCTGATTACATAGAATCTTAAAAAATGAAACTATTTTTTTAATCACAAATTGATAACATTTCATAAGCACATTTTTTCACCTTTATATTCTTGCAGTTTGTTAATCATGCAACTGATTCCTTTGGTCTTCGATTATATGCATTCATCACAGATCAAGTGATACATTGAGAAGAAATGTCTCCAATTCTGTTATTACCTGCTTAGATGTGGAGACACAGGAAAACACTGTTCTTGCCAGAATCATAAAATCATGAGAAGGATCTCCAGGCTTCAAGGAATCCTCTACATTCAATGTTTATAAAAAAAGGAAAATAAAATGAAAGGCAAGACATTATATCTAATTACAAACATACATTTGAAAATATCTGAGTCAACTGACTTACTCATACAAGCCATCAGATAACATGGTCTAAGAAACAGTAAACACAGGGAGGATAGATCTTCCCAAGTTTATTCACTTCTGTGAAAAGTGAGCATTCCTATTTTTAGAAAACAGAAAGTTTTCAATATATTTACAGGTTTTTTGGTTGTCATAGAATTAAACTGCAGTTGTTCTAACAAGCTTTTCTTGCTTCTATGTAAAGAAATTTTGCATAAATTAATTATAAGAACAGAAAAAAAAAACCCCTCAACATCTGTCTCACTTTTTTCCCCAAAAACTTGACCGAAAACCTTAATTTATTTTATATCTTTGCTTATAACTTGATGTATGCTTAACATAATTGTGCTTTTCTCACTTGAGGGAAATGGTATAAAGTCATATTTTGGCAAATGAAAATTGGACAAAATAGGTGGCATTTTCTCAATTACTACTTTTTGTCATAGAATACTGCATGAACCATATTACACAGTTTTTAAATAATTAACAAAACCTCTAGCTGCAAAAATATTTGAAATTCAAGCACAGCTATAAGCGAACATCACTCACTTCTAAATGTTTGTGTCTTTTCAGAACCTTGGGGTGTGCTGGCTTCTTTGCTATTATCATCACTAACAGAAAAACTACGTTTGACTTTTCCTGGAAATACTAAACATTGCATCAGTGTAAGAAGTTTGAGTTCTAGTGCAGCTTTCTTCCATATTGGGTCATCTTGAGCCTAATTGAGAGGAAAAAACCCACAGAAATTGGTCTTTAAAATATGTACTTGGAATACTCCTTACCCTCATAGGAAAAGACTAAATAAAGAATGTCTAAACCACACTCAGGTTACCTGAAGAAAATTAACAACAAATTCAAGGGCAGAATCAAACACATCCCACTCTTCATAGCTGAAAGATAATTTTACAAATTTCACAGCAGCATCTCCAGACACCCCTTTTTCTCCTGCAGTAATGACAAAAATATTTTCTCTGTTTTATATGTATTCAGAGGTTCATTTAAAGTTTAATTTAATTTATTTTAATAATTAGGGTATTGATAGATACAAAGATAAATCTCCATGTGTTTTTGAACAGTCAGGATGTTTTAGTAACTTCACAAGAAACAATAGCTTTATTTTTTGCAGTATTGTCTACGCTTACCTACAGCTTTAACAATGTATCTGCAATCATAGAATCATAAAGGTTTGAGAAGACCTCCAAGATCACCAAATCCAACCTTTTACCAAATACCACCATGCCCACATAACCATATCTCACTGTCCTGTTACATTCCAAAGAGGCTGTACCATTACTGAGATTAACATACTGTGTAGAGAATACCAAGGATCTAGTCCTTGCCATTGCAGGAAGAGCTTAAATCTGGGATCACCCTATAATGACCCTTACTATCAGAAATTTAATTTAACAATTACATAGAAACACATACAATTTCTTTCAAGATAAATAAACATTTCTCATTACTGTGTCAGAAAATACTGATGTGCACATAGAGAGCCTATTTTTTCACTCTTCAAGTTTATCCAAACCACAGTAGGCAGAAAAGGGACTTCCTGATCCTTGGAACTCTAGGCATATGTATTGACTAATATATTCAGCAGTGTTCTGCAGTCCTAAAAATATGCCACAGTCAGTGTCATACCTCTTGGGCCTGTGGTCACTAAGTTAAACAATGTTAGCAATCTTAACTTAATAATGTATCTTAGGTGCTGTTTTCCAGGGCAGCACAACAATTGGTCCAAGGATCTCAACAAGTTTATGACAATATTTATGTTATTGCATCCCACTGCTCTTCCATAAGAATGTACCAAGACAACATTGCAGACTTTGAATGATTGTTTAGGGACATTAACACATCTAGATGAGGTGCTATGCTGAACAGTATGTGATTACAATGTCCATATATCACTATACATTATTTATATAATTTTTGTCTTTAGAAAATTGTAATGATACATGTATATAATCCTTTTTGAATGTCTTAACATTATAGGTAAAAAACAAACATATGTCATGAAATCATAGAATATCCTGACTTGGAAGGGACCCACAACCTGAACAGAACCACTCAAAGAGGACACCATTTTGCAGATTCTATGTATAGAACAGCTACTAACATGAAAATTCTGCTCCCTGAGCATTTGCATCACAAAATTCTTTGAAATTCAAAGCTATCTTACCTGTTAGTACCAACTGCAGAAGGGTAGATGATGGATTAATTATACCAAAATGATTGGTGCAACTGCTCTCTCCACCTTCAATATAGACAACCCGTGAAATCAATTTATGATGTATTTAACTTACGTTCTAAATAGCCAGTAATCACATCAAGCAAATATAATTCTATGTATCCTCTTATTCACAAAATATATCTATTTTCAGTCCAGAACCCAGCAAAAAAAAAACAGGTGTAGAAAGAACCATCAAGTCCAGTGTTTTCCTCGAGCTTTTACATGGAACTTTGCACAATTTTTTTGCAAAAAAAGAGTACATCAAACACCATGGTATTTTGACCTTGCCCAGCTTCCAGACCCACACCCAGATGCTCTCTCATTCCTACTCCACAACAGGGAGGAAAAATAAGATGGAAAACACATGGGTTGAGTTAATTACAATTAAATAAGAAAACAAAGCTGTGACAGTAAACAAGGTGAAAAAGGGAATTTATTCACTAATTCCCCTAGGGGGGTGGATGCCCCAATTACCCTGTTAGAAAGCAAGGCTTTCAGATGTGTAGCAGTTGCTTGGGAAATCGCCCAGTCCCCTCCCTTAGCCACAGGTGTTGCTGCTGAATTTGCTGGAGTTTGGTGTGGATGAGCTCTTTGGTGAGTTCAGGTCAGCTGTGCCAGCTGTGTCCTCTCCCAGCCTCCTGCCCACCCTCAGCCTACTGGCCTTTGAGGAGAGAAGGGTTGGAGAGACAGCCTTGAGGCTGTGCAAACACTGTTCAGCAGTAGTGAAAGCACTGATGTGTTAACAACACTGTTTTAGCCATAAATACATGGCACAGCACAGCCTGTAAAGGCTGCTACAAAGAAAGTGGAGTCCAGTTTAGGGAGAAAATATATGCATAAACTACTGTAGATTTTTACTGATTATAATAGACATGGAGATCAACCCAGATTTTTATCTTATATTTCATGAAGATAAGAAAGATTACCTGCTTTTACAAGTGCTGTTGTTATAAATTAAATATACACCTTCAGGCACTCTTTTTTTAATAGAAAAAAAATAAAATAGAATGGAGGTCCAGGCTCCTCGCCAACACCCTTTTTGCCTTTTTAAGCTGTTACCTGAGAGGATTTCTAGGCCTGCAGAGAAAAGCTCAGAAATGACATCACGGATTTCAATTTCATCAGGAACAGGTGGATGAGGGGGCAATACATTCCTGCTACTATCAGACAGTGCTTCCAGGATGGCAAGGAACTGAGCTGCAGCACCGTCAAACATTTCCACCAGCAGCCGCTCAGTAGTGGTGCGAGGCCATGACAACTAAGTAAGAAAAGGTAGTTTAAGCCTTGTGACATCTAAACTGACTTGCAATGAAGCAAGATTTTTTTTCAAAACAGTTCTCCATCAGAATGTACGTACATGCTCAAAACCAAAAATAACACACTGTAAAATATGTATTAATGTCATGCTTCAAAGGCATAGCAAAGTCTCATGCTAAGTGGGTAGAGTACTTAAGAAGAGTAATAATTTCATAGCAACCAGACACACTGCTGTATGGTATTCTTCTTCAAAAATAGTACAATAGAAATTATGAGGGAGAGCATCAAGGTCATGTAGTTTAAAGCCAGGCAGATCTCTCCTTATAATTTTCTAAAGTAATAATTAGTTAATCTTCCCTTCTTTCAAGTTGTTCTGACTTTTATTAATAAATTCTGTTAACTATGAAACTGAAATACTAAAATTTTCTGCTTGTGTATAGTACCATGTGTATTTGGAAGAATTATATCACATTTTCATCACAAGAATAGTAAATAAAGAGAAGGATTATACAAAATGTTAGACTTACATTTACTGCTTTTCTCGGGTTAACTTTTGACTCGCGTCGTAAGCTTTTCGATTTTCTTCTGGATTCATATACTGCTCTCTTGAAAATCATTACTGACATCTGACACAAAGAATAAAGTAAGTCAATAACTATGTTAAGTGTTCTGTTTGTAGAGATTTTATAATGAATTGCAGGATGATACCTTTAAAGTGGCCTCTTTAAAAATCTTTTCTGTCTCTGAATTTTCCAGAGAAGAACTGATATTTTCTAATTGCTTCAGTTCATCAATTTTAATCAAACCACGGCGAGCAAATACCTGTCCAAAGAATTAAACACCAAAAAAATTATACTCTGTGTTCATATTCTGTATGTTCATATTTAACTTTAGAATAATATCATTCTTGAATTCATACAACTGCAAAGAGTTTAAATGAAAGGTCATGAACAAATGAAAAGGAAAACAAAACTAAAATAACTTTTGTATATATGCATGGAAGCTGGCCACTGCTTAATGCTAGAAGTCTGTGACTGTGAGTGTATTACAAAGTACTATTTTTAACTTTGAGTTGATTACTCATTTACATGTGGAAACACATCTCCACTTTGCAGTTAAAATCTGGGATATAGGCAGAACCCTAAATACATATGATCTGATAATAAGCAGGAATATTTAAATAAATATTTCCCATTGAAGTGCTGCATAAGGTAAATCAAGATACCTCTCCATGAATGCCAGCTTGACAATCAAAATAACACTGAGAAACTGCAGTATACAGGGTGGCTCTCCATGTCAAATAATGCACAGATAAGAGTGGAATGGATGATTCCATACACATACTGGCCCATAGTAAGTATTCCAGGACCTGTATTGAAGAAATCCAATTTCAAAATGAATGCATTTGCACCTACATAAATATACGTCCTATTACTAAAGGACAGATACAAAGACTTATGTTCACATTGAGGACAAATGAAAAGGGGGGGGATCACAGAAATGATACTAATTTTTAACATGTTTATTGGCTAAAAAGCATTCCTCCTGCATATTATTGGGTTTTTTCCATCTTACACTGTAGTCAAGCACTATATTTCAGCCTCCAAGCTACCTTAACCACTCCAATTCACTATAGCCTTGCCACCAGTCAGAGGTCCTGCCCTTCTCTCTCATCTGCTTTTATCTTGAGAGTTATCCCTCTCCTGTCTGGCAGCTCTAGTGGTCAGTTTTCAACACGATCAGCAAGCTTGTTTGAGATGCAATGGAGTCTGTCTTCTTCGGTGACAGCCTGTGTTTAAATTAATTTATAACTATGGAACTAGACTCTTGGCTCTTAACTTGCAGGGCAACATAGTCATTGCAGCAGTCTAATTTTAAGAATTAGTCCCACCAAGTAGATTGAATAGTATCTTCCCCTTACTATTTTATTTGGGTCAACTGTTCCCTGAGGTACATAAAATCTGCACAACCTTAGTCTTCAACTAAGTCAGTATACAGATTGTCTTTTAATCTGAATTCAAGAATCTGAAATACCTATGATCAATTCCTCTCTTTCGTGTATAGCAGAAACCTGAACATGTTAACAGGGGTGCTAAATCACTTCTGTTTTCAATAAAATATGTTCAAAGAGAAAAAATCTTTCCCATTCAGTGAAAGATTAATATAAACAACATATAAGATAATACACTGTATTAAAGCTGATTAAAATTCTGTTCAAGTCTTAGGAGAAGAGACAAAGCTAAGACAAATAAAAATTAAATTCAGAAAGAAAAGGGCAGGTGGGAAAGGCCAGATTATTTTTATCAAGTATTTACAACTAAAAACCTTGCCACCAGGTGGCAGTACATTTCCACATTTTAAGAAACAAAAGACCAATTCTTGGGACATGACACAGTTGCCCAAAACAAAGCACCCGGAATCCTCTGAAACGGCTTAACATATGCCTCTTGGTGTCCAGCAAGACATTATGCTGGGCTCCATTCCACAGCTGAGGAAGGAGCAGAATCATAAAGGCAAGAGGGCTTAGAAATCGACCACTCTCAAACAGAGACATTTCATTTCCTTGTGACAAAGTACATATTAGCAATGCCAGTGAAATAAAAAAGTCAGGGTACAGTGTTATGCAAAATACACATGCATTTTCTAAACTTCTGCAAATTTTTCAACCTGTTCTATTTATTTTGCCATACCTTAGCAGAATGACCCATCATCATCAAATGTCTGCATATGGTATAAATATGGATAGTACCTGCAAAAATAAATTAAAATAAATAAAAAAACAGGTAAGTTCTATAATCCTATATGAAACCTGTTATGCTAGACAACTGAAGCTTTTTCTTATTATTCAGGTTGTTATTTCCAAAGAAAAACAATCTAATGAATTTTCATTTTAAAAATGAAAAATTTAATTATTTTTCTGTAACAACTTCTAAATTAGAGAAGATGAAGCCACTAAATTCTTCTGCAATATTAGTTCCAAAAACACCTACCCAAGGAAATAGTAACATAAAAGAATGAAATGTTAAAAATTTATTGTATCAAATTTTTATTAAGCAATTGATAGAGAGAAAAATCTTATTTTCATCCCAAATGTCAGGCTCTTTAAAAAAAAAAATACTACCTCTCCTCACAGACCTTACCTTACATGATTCTTTTAGTTCATAACTGCACTGTCCTGGCAGTGTCCTGACACCACCATTATTACATGATATTAAGTATGATAAGTGACATGAATAAAACTGATAGCAAGTAGAGTTTTCAAGAGCATCAAAATGACTTAGAAATGAAAACCTGTCAAAAATTTACTTGACTTCAGTGATGCCATAACATTTTCAAAAACCAGTCCTAGAAGTACAAAAGACACTGAAGTTCAGGGAGGAAAGAAAAATCCTATTCTTGTGTCTGTAAGAATGTTCAGAAAGGGACACCCGTGGCAGCAGGAGGCATCATAGTGTCAACTGTCATAGCTAGAAGGGTGTTATTATTCCAATAAGCTCAAATGGAGTAAGTATTAGGAAGATTTCTTTTTATCAGTTAAATGTGTAATGAGGCACAAAATCTATTGTCTGAAATTGCAGAAAAATGCTCAGGAACTGGGGAAAATCTGAGTTACTGGGTAGGATTGGTACAGTGATCTGTCCCACACACAGCTAGTGGGATGTAAGAATGGCAGCTGAGTATACTTTAATTTTAATTCTTCTCCTATAGAAACATACAATAAAAAAAACACACCTCAAAAGTAGGGACTGAGGGCAACAGCAGGCCCGGCAAAACAAAAGGATAAGAATTTTGACCAATCATAGCTCAGAGAAAGTAAATTTTTCAAAATTATATTAAAAACACATTCTCTCTTCAATTTATATTGCCACAATTGACCATAGTAGCTCAGTTGGCTAGGGCGTAGTGCCAATAATGCTAAAGTTGTGGGTTCAATCCCTGTATGGGCCATTTACTCAACGGCTGGACTTAATGATCCCTGTGGGTCCCTTCCAGCACAGAATATTCTGTGACACTGTGAAATTCATACTAGTCTTTCGACTTTGACTAAATAACATTGCCTTTCAAAGCAAAAGTACACTGTTGTTGTCCCTGAAATTAAAATCTTGGTAAACCATTCTCTGTGTATCTAGTTTGCAGAAGTTCCATGCATTTCTTAATTTTTTCCTAATTCAAGCATTTACAAGTAACACACTAAAATCTTACACAGAGATTAAAAATCTTAAATGCCACATGGTATTTTTTAGAGTAGTCTTATTATCAACTCTGGTCTTCAAGGTACTTTAAAAAATACAAAAATGTAATGGCAGACAATAATTTCCTACTCTTAGATCTGCAATCCTTTTTCAAAACAAAAATAAAAACAAAACAATAAAAACAAACAAACAAACAAAAAAACCAAACACTACACAAACACAAAAAAACCCAAGACAAAATGAACTCATCAACACAAACATTCTATTGATAGAAAAATCTTGAGGGTTTTTTTGTTAATCAGGATTTACTCCAGAAATACTCTTACTGTGCTGTTAGATTTGATTTTATTAGTACATTCTAGTTATGATGAAAAAGCTGATGTTTTTACAACCGTCCGCCTGAAAAGCCACACTGTAGAAAGTTCAATTTCAAAATCCCTTCTCTTAGAAAAACAAAAAATTACAAACCCTACTGTGATTGAAGACTAACTAGAGATTTATTCATGACCCTTAGGCTGACCTTAAAGAGTATGTATAAAAGTTTCCCTTCACAGCTTTGCTTAGCAAAGAAATGTAAATGGAAAGTCTGAGGTACCATTGTAGATAAGCCAACACAAATTCTCCTGAGGTAGAGCCACTTGCATAGTGAGTTGTAATGAGGTCAAGACACTGAGACAAGTCTGCAGGGACTCTTGATTCTGAAGATTTCTGTCACTGCTGCAAACCATCTTATAAATGCAAACATTTCTTGCTTGCAAAACATGGAACTAAAACACATAGAAATATAGATAAAGTTAATTAAAATATAAGCATATGTCAGTTCACATCAGCAAAGTACAACAAAATGGTGAGTAGGAAAAGATGAAGCATACCAGGAAAAAAAATCAGCATGACATTGAACTGAGCATTAGAATATGGAGAAAGTGCTAAAGCTTCAGGGTTGCTGTAACATTAGCCTGAGTCAGTTTCTACTGTGTCACAGGATGAAAACGCACCCAAGTGCGCTGGGGCTGCTGGAAGGGACGTAGGGAGAATGAGGCATTAAACTGCTGTTGAAAGAATCTGGCTTTCACACTTGGCTTCTCTGTAGACATCCTCCATAAACTAAGGCAAGCTTTAACTTTCCTACGCTTCTCCATCTATATCACCAACATCTTGTTTCTCACTCTCATCTGTTACTTTTCTCTTCTGCAGATGGATTTTTCCTTCTTTTCCATGTAATACCTAACATAATGTGATCTCAGTCATGCCTGGAGTACAGCATCAGCAAAACAATGTGTGAGAAAATGAGCTAAGTGGGACGGGACCAGTCAGTACCTATCAAACTCTCAGAAGCCTCCTATACGTGATAACATTTGAAATTATATTACTCTTTTGCAGTTAATTGACTGAAGCTGGAAGTTTCAAGCCCTGAAACTTTATTTCAATTATTTTCTTGGTGTTACATTAAAAAACAAAGGCTAACGGTGGAAACATGGTAAAAAAAATTTACATCTAAAGCCTTTAGATGTAATCATTTGATCCATTCTCATTTTTCATTTCCAGTTGTAGGGATCATGGTTGAACTAGATTCCATATCTGAAAATTTAGGAATATTTGTAAAGGCTAAGTTATGGAACAGGTATTTTAGTATAGACTCGCAATAACATTTGGCACTAGGATTGGTTCAAGGTCTAGGCAGACATATACAAAACAAAGGAAAAGCATCTCTGGAACTTCAAATTCATTTACAAAACATTTTTTAAAATGTATTAACATAGTCTTTGATCATATTCTTTCTAGGAAGCTGAACCACGTTTTAAAACCAAAACAATAATACAAACCAAGTATCTCTTCTATCATGACATCTGCTTCTAGCTTTTAAGCAAAGTGTCAGCTTTTTTCTCTTCGCTAAACACCTATTTACACTCTAACCTTGACTAGAGAAATATGAATTTGATTAGCTCAATACAAAGGAGTTGCCTATCATTTCTGTTCATTGTTCTTGATCACAGAGTAATTTGCATTAGTTGATTCAAAATACCCATCATGTAAGAAAGTAGAGCTTCTCAGCAAAGAGAAGCTTGAGGTAAAATCTAACACGTTTTTAGCATTCCCTCTATATCTACTGAAACACTTTCTTCCATGGATAACAAAAGATATACAGCAAGTCCCCACCTTGATAAACAATTAACACAAAAGGATGCCAACACATTCTTGAGGTCACTCAGCTTCCTAGAGCTTAAAAGCACTTACAAAACTATTCAGCATTCAGCCCTTTTTGTTCATAGTAAGCAAATAAGCTATAAAAAGTGTAACACTGCTTTTTTTACTGTCATGACCTTTTTTTGACAAGTAGTATTTTGCACTCTTATGGCACAAAATACAGGACAATTTTTTAATTGTCTTGCACTCTGCCTAGTTCTCAGATTGTAAAATACAGACATTTCCCCAGCTGCAGGACATTTATCTAATTTTGCCCATTTTCCTGATTCTGACAATGGATAATAGCAATTATTTCAGAGCAAAAGCTACTGTAAGCAGTTACAGAACAACACATTCAGAGAAAACTGCTTTTTTAACATTAAGTTGATAGTGGTTGGCTTATGCCACAAAAGCATTAAGCATTTATATCTCCTTAAAAATATGCACCAGCTCTACATGTCTATATCATACATATGATCATTAAATCTCAAAGCAATTTATGTTGACAAATTAATAAAGATTAGTTAATGTTAATATATATTTAATATAAGATACATTTGTGGATGATAAAATGGGCTAGTTACTTTGATTCTGTGAATGTCTTTGACCAGAAAAATTAGAAAAACCCACAACCTACCGTAAGTGCTGCATTTTTGTCTCTGAAACCATTGGGAAAAAAGGTGGATGTAAAGTGATGCACATCACCCATCATATCATCAAAGTTTACAGAAGCAAACTGCTGAAGGTATCTTTCATAGCATTGTATAAGTGCCAACTTATATTCCTGAAAAACAAATCATATATTCTTTTTATAGTTTCTGCATTACATTTTATAAAACATGTTATTTTTTATTACCTTTATGTAAAAAAGTATCAACGTGAAAGAGCAACTGGAAGTAAAACACTACAGCTTCATACAAATATCCAGCAATGCAGTGTGAGCACTCAGCATATGAAAGGTTGAAATGCTTAAAAGAATGGCTTGTGCTTTGTGAGTATTTGCCAGTTCTCTTTATTTTAATCATAAATATGACATATCAGAACACAATTAAAAAGCAGGGTCCTGGGCTAATGTAATAAACTCAAAGCATTGCTGGAATGTTCTGCAGCTTTGCAACAGTAATGACGATAACACTACACTTCTGAAAAAGGTACTTCATAATGTAAAACATCATAAGCAATATATAGACATAATCACCTCATCACTTCTCTCTTCCTTGTTTCCATGTTGTCAAAGCTCTTTTTTTTTTTTTTTCTTTTTGTGAAAGCAGATAGGAAAAGTAAGATTCACTTAAAAAGACTAAAACAAGTGAAAACTGGAATTTACAGATGGCCAAGAAATCAGCATAAATAGACCAGAAATTGCCACCGGGGCTTTACAAACTGTTAACAAAGAGGATGTTGAGCTTCATGTCTCATTCCAAATAGAGCTCCCCAGCAGCATGTTGAACTACTGTAACATCATGCTGACAATATGGTTCAGCTCTGACTCAGATGTGGAAGTGACATTTACTGAATCACAATCACCACTTCCTGCAGCAAAAATTATATTGAGGTTTCTCTACCAACTTCACTAATTCTAGCACACACACTAAATAAATTCTTGAGGAAAAAGTAACTAATTGCTACTGGTGAAAATAATCCTTTAATATTTAATCACAGAAAATTCTTATTTCCTTGCACTGCCTTCTTTTTTTTTTCAATATATAAATTCCTTCCACCACAGTGATACCGTGAATTTTTAATCATTTGAGGAGTCTAACTCACATGGCCCTATTGTCCTCTTTGCTGGGTGAAAGCAGCAGCCATACAGAGAAACGTTGACTTTCCATGGACAGCTACGGACAGTCAGTCACTTGTGTAATCTAATATATAGATTCAGGCTGAGATAACACAATCCAAAGCCATGGATCAGAATACCATTAAGATAGTTACTGATACATAACAAAAAGGTAAATTATCTTCTAAACAGTTTAAAATATGTGTGTATGACCAAAGATAACAGGCAGATACAGGCAGAGAGGGAGGTAGGGGAAAAAACCGAGTCAGTGTTGATCAGTACAATGACTAATGGACAAAGCAATTTCCAGATATATGACTTAATGAATTTAGGTGTGTCTTAAAGAACACATAGCAGATGTATAATAGGAAGGAATCTAAAGGCATCAAAAAAACCAGCAGGAGGACAAAAAGCTAAGTCGGTGCTTAGCCACTGACTACGCAAATGCAATAACAGTTACTAGCCTGGCATCCCATCTCCAATGGTAGTCAGTAACAGATGACTAAGAGCATAAAAACAGAGTTATCATATAGAGAAACATCTCCCAAATACTCTCAGTCTTCAAAAATCTAGCTCCTGAATCTCTTTTAGCTGTGATCTACCTTTTTTGAGACCAGAAGAGCATACATAATTCGAGATGCAGGAGCATCACTGATACATATTTTTAAAACGTGTAATTGCACTCTGGTTCTTGTTCTCTGTCCCTCTCCTGGCAATTCTTTTTATTCATATTTGGTCAACTGAGCATTAAATTGAATAAGTGGAACTGCTCTATCATTATCAATTTGTACTTAAACAGCATCTAAAGACACAGACAGATCTTGTACTCTGCTGTGCTGAAACATCAAACAAATATTAAAGAAAGGTTTTATGGTGTTTAAAAGGCAATGGGTGTATAGAAAACACATATATAGGAAACATATGAAAAAAACAGGGCAATTTTACAACAATAAGCAAGAGATACAAACCACCAACTCTCACTGGAATTATTTTGTAAAAAGTTTTTGCTACTTTCCAAATAACTTCCAGCAAAATATTATTAAAAATTAAAGTAGCATAGAAACATAATGAAACAAAGACTGTGATAGAGCCTTTTCTGATCTCAGACTACTTACTTTGATCTGAGCAAGGGTATCACCAACTTTAACAAGTCTTTCATTGTAATACCATTCTGGGAGTCGTGGCTTATATTTGACCCAAATGTTAAACAAAGTATTTGCTCTAAAAAAAAAAAAGAAAAGACAGAGAAGAAAAGGTTTCAGATTAAATTGGCAGTAGACCTGTCATAACAAGTAAACAAATCAGGAAGACTTCAATTTGTGAAAACTCCTTTCTTCCAAATCTATTTGAACTTCTACATATTTCAAAACAAGTGATCATTAAAACTAGATTTAACAGTCAGACAAGGACATTTCTCGGTTTCATTTCTGACACCACTTTGTATTGCACATTTTAAATAGGATGAATTTTCTCCTGTGTAAATGTCTTAGTATTAATCCCCTTGTGTTGTTCAAGCACAGTCACAAGTGGAAAATCTGCCCCACCTTTCAGCTAGAATTTGAGAGATTCTGTTTGAGGAAACAATTTGATATCTTAAACTCAATGAATTACAGCTCACAGCAATTATTGGACTGGAAACTACAAATGTTATGAGCAGGGAAAAAATCCCAAAATAACAGTGTATGTCAGGTAGCTGCAATCTTAGGAACTGGTAGCATGGAATAAACCACAGAACTACAGAGTATCTAGAGCTATGGTATATAGAGCTCATGGTATATAGAGCTACACCATGAGTCATCAAAGAAGAAATGATCAGAAACTTTCAGTCGTAAGGGGTAGGATTCAGAGAGAACAAAACGACACACTAGTTAAAATAGAGAGGATTTCATGGTAATATTTGCTCTTCTGTTGCCTCTGTCTATTACTCTAGCCACAGTTGTCACCAAGGATGTCTTTGTGTAACAAATTGCTTATTTTGCTGAACCAGCAAGCCTCCCACAAATGGCAACAGACTCTAAGCAGTTTCCCTCTGCTGCAGAGGCACTGACTACACCCTGCCAGTACTACAATACTACAGTCCTGACCGACTGTGGTTTGCTGGCCTTGTGCCCTCGTGTGTACAACTTCCCCACACTACAGTCCTTTAAGAAAGCTACATTCTAGCTGGAAAACAATAACTGGTCAGACACACTGACAATAAGCACTGGGACTTTTTCAGAAAAGAATCCCGTTAGCAAATCATTACCAGTATTGACAGTGTTCACAGTGCCAGGTATTTCCTACATTTATTCTCTTAACAAATCACTTGTACAGAAACCTCAGCAGAGCATCTTGTGAAACCGCAACAGCTAAATTATTCATAGGTAGCAATTCATGAGGAAAGAAAACAACTGAAGAAAGATAAATTAACATTTGAAGAAATTAATATTTGAAAATGTCCATGAATTGTCATGTGTAAATCTTATGCTTACTGGTGTGAGCTGGCTGGGACTTTTCAACCTCTCTTAAGACAGGAACGGCAGACTAGGATGTAAGACACTATCTTAAACTGTTTTCTGACATTCAAGAACTTGGAATGCACAGTGTCTCACAGAACTCTTCATTTCAGCTTATAAGAACACTCCCAATTTTAAAAAAAAAGTACAATAAGTAACATTTTTTCCACACAGAAAGCTGTGAGCCACCTTCACATTTCAAGGTGAAACAGATGGCTTCATGAGAAACCTGTCAAAATTATCTTTACAACAAATAATTTCAACAGTCATTATTTTTTTTTTTCTAAAAGTATCATTTCAGCACAATCCTCAGTTCTTGAAAGTAAGCAGCAAGGAAATAAGTAGGACATCCTAGAGGTGTATCCTAAAGGAAAAATGCAGTAACAGCACAAACTAGGCCAAAAACAACAATCGGAATAAAATGTTTTAAGGCATTTTTACAGAGAAATGTTTTAAGGAAACCACAGCCCAGTATAATGACGGGCACCGTCCAAATGGGAATTAGTCCCTCCTGGTCCATCCCTAAAAATTAACAGCCTGGGTGGGTACTAACTTCTCCTACCGAGAAAAATATTCCACACCAGTTGGTATCTGCAGAGGCTCCAAAGCAAAGTAATCTGTCGGGCAGCTCAGCAGACTATCAAAGGAAGACTATCAGCCCTTGGACTATCAAATGAAGAACTTAGAAAAAGACTTTCAGAGGCCAAGAGATTTGATGGATATTATGGGGGAAGGGGAAAGTGGGGGAAGAAGTGGGGAGAAAAGGATAGCAAGAATGACAACTGGATAAAGCTCTGGAAAGGTGAGACTAGTATATTTCTTTAAGACTGATCAGCTGGAAAGCCCCCAGCGAAGGTCATCTTCGTTTTTTGTTTTGAATGTTCATATTAACACACACGTTTCTTAGATGTAATAAACAAGTAACAAATCTGTCAGAAACTAGTTTAGCAAAGTAGTGACAAACCTGACCAGACTTTCAGCTCCAGTGGGAAGATTAAGGTAAACTGATTCTGCTACAATGCCATGACTAACTACAAGTGAGTTCATGACACAGGAATGTTTCACAGACAAAAGAGTAGAGTGAGACACTTCCGAAATGGCTCATCAGCCTTTCCTTTAAACAGGCTGTAGGACACCAGAGTAACAAGTTAAGCAACTGAATTATTTAAAAAAAATAGTGGGCTGTTGGAGCTCAGAGGAGAAATGTCTTTATTTCCAGCCATAATAGAAAAAAATTCCCTAAGATCAACCCCTAATCATGTGCACAGGATAAAGGCCACATGGCTAAAATCTTTACTACAAGTAGTAAAGAATTCTCTGATACTGATCAAAAGATGTCTTATTAAATAAGGGTGGCTAAGCCATACAACATGAGATTAAATCAGTTGTTCAAGGTAATGCTTTGATGGCCCTGCTGCCAAGAGAAAAGGAGCAAAACAACTTCTTGTTTCATTGAGGAAAAATTACTTTTGATTGTTACTTCTGACTGAAAAGATTTGTGATACCAGGGCACATCCTCAGTAATTTTTTTTTCCTACATTAGAACATTTAAGTGCCTAAATTATGGTCTTACTGTTGACCTATAAACACCAAAGGCTGAAAGAGTTGGAGGAATGAAGCTGATAATTTTATTTTTCTAAGCTGACCGTACTTGCCACATGGAAGTTGGTTTTCCTGCTGCTCAAAGAACAAGAACACTTTGATCTCAATCCATGTCAGGAAAGATAACTTGACAAATGACATGGCAAGAAGTCTTCAGAGCATTTAGGAAAGCATCTGTAATAGCCATTACCTTCAGAAATTCTTAGGAATAACCAGACTAAGTCTGATTCTGCAAGCAGCACATGCTCCAATCCTGAGTTATCAAACAATGAGGCAGTAGGGAGAAAAAGCCCTGAAATTTCACAATCACAAATAAATAGTCATGACTTTGCCGGCTGCCTGAACATACGCTAATAATCAGTATGCCAGTCTTCTACCTCTGTACTGTCCCTATACAAATGAAGAATGCCTGAGGATGCAGAGCTACTGGGAGCTTCACGTTACACAACATTCTCAACGTCCTGGAATTTTGGTATCAAGACTTTTGGGATCAAGACTTTGGTTGAGTCAGTTCTCATCTCCATGATGAACACTGCAGATTTCTTCAGATGTGAAAATGCTCTCATGCCAACCAAGATGTGCACCATCATGGGTCACATCCACAAAATACCGGTTTGAGTAAGACAGAGCCTGCTTAGGTAAAAATATTTGAGAGGGTAAAATAAAAAAAAAAGGCTTGGAGATACTGTTCACAAAAAAAAAAGTGGTAACTTGCCACTATATTGCAAACAGATCAGATTCAGCATGGCCACCTCCCAACCAGAAGATACGAGGAATGCATAGAAGAATCACTGTTGGCAATTTTGGTGTTGTCTGAAGCAACCAAGTAGTGTTACTTCTTTTAAGGGGGCCTAGAGAGGAGAGCTTTCAAAATAAAAATACATATCAGCTAAAGTTGAAAAAAACATCTGACACAGCAAAAAGACTTCAAAATAGCAGACCACTGAAATCAGCTGGTGAAGCAATATAAAAAGCCAACATACTAAGATTCAAAATACTAGAGGCAAAAACCTGGAGACTGATACCTGCATGATACAACTAGGCCTAGACCTGACAATAAACATGCCCCATAAACAAATTAGAAATCCAGAATGCTTAGAATAGAAAAGATCTCCAGTTCAGGCAAAGGCCAGGCTGCAGAATCTGAGTACGTTCTGAAAATATATACACCTCCTTTAGAGTAAGGCGATTTGTGGACTACTTCTAGGAAACTACTGAGTGAAATATGCAAGAGTAGAAGCTGTACCTAAGTGATAAGGTAACCACACTGTAACATAACTCCTATGATGTGTTTGAAGGAACTTTTGATAACCTGGGAAACTTGTGGGCTCTATTTTAAAGACATGTACATTTAGAAAAGAGTAGCATTCAGATAACGATAGAAAATCAACGATTTACCTCAAAAGAAGTGCTTGAGCTCTTATATCACAATGTACGTAATGCAGCAAGGAGAGCTACATGAGAAATGCACAGTCTGTAAAAGACATATGCATGCACTATGAATCACGCACGGATTCCAGTTGCTCTATCCAAATTGCATTACAAAATCTAGACTTCTGCATACCCACAGATATACATGTATGCGAGCAAACAAATATGCATTATTATACTTGCCATATGCTCTGCCTGCATCCATGTGTATAAAAATATACCAACGTAGACAGAGACATACGCACAAGAAGAGCTGTGTGGTGTTATCCTTGTGTAGCCCTACTTTTGAAGACATGTACGTGCCCACAAGTGCTCACCCTCGCACGCAGCCGCACACGCTGGTGGGCTGCCAGTCGCTCCAGCACTGTGAAGGGATTTTCCCACCAGGAAGCTAAGGCAGCCCTGAGAGAACCAGCAGTGGTGCTGCCAACTTCCACAACACCTTGAGTCTTCCCTAAAGCACTGACTTTCTAGAAAGTGCTGGGGGGAAAAAAAACACTATTCAGACTTCTGAAGGGTTTTAATTACAATGAAAAATTAAAAAATTAAAAGGAAACGGGTTGCCGGTGCTTTGGCACAGTGCTGAGGAAGCTGACCAGGTGAACAAACTCCCGGCTACCGCTCAATGCAGGGGCGCGGGATTCCCCGCCTAGCCCGTGGGATGCGGAGTGAGGACGGAGCCGAGAAGGGGCGGCGGTGCCCGGCGGGCCTGGAAAGGCAGCCCGAGAGCGGCGGGGCGGCGGCGCGTGGGGCGGCTGAGGGAGGAGAGCGATGGCCGAGGGTGCGGCCGAGCACGGGTGCTGAGGCAGGGCCAGAGGGAACGGCAAGCGGCTCCCGGAGCGGGCGGCGGCGCAGCCCTACCCGTGGCAGTGCAGGTCGTGCTGCGGCGGCTCGGCCTCTCCCGCGCCTCGCAGCCGCCGCAGGAAGCCCAGGACGCCCCGCAGCTCGGCTTCGAAGCTGTCCAC
>VZRZ01006827.1:486585-499173 GCA_013398175.1 Climacteris rufus | reverse complement strand
TTTTTTTTTTTTGGTTTTTTTTTTTTGTCGTCTTTGTAAAAGCTTTTGCACTGTTTAAAAATAAAAATTAAGACTTCTATCAGAGGCAAAGGTGGGGGCTAACCTTAGTGCTCCTACAGTTTCCATTATCTAAGCTGTTCTTCAGAGCAGCAAATGGAATAGAAGGCAGAGAGTGGGAGTGCTGAATGGGAAGGTGAGGGACTCTGGCAAATATCTGCAGTGCAGGTGGAGCTCCCTCAAGCCTTTAACTTATGTTTTCTGAGTCAGAGAATTCAGGGTTGATGGTGGCAATTATGTATGCTGGATACAAGAGAGATCTGAGATAAAGAAATAATGGTCTTCCTTACAGCAAGAGAAAGGCAGTAGCTGAGAGCAATAGAAGAAGAGAGCAAGAAGAAAGGAAAAAATTAAGTGGGAGTAGGTCAAGGCATATATTTTAGCAATGGTGCTAGAATTTCAGGTCTTTAAACCTCTTCAACAGGTGATACTTCCTCTCTGGGACTCCGAAACTATTAATATGGAAGCAAAACATTAAAATGTAGAGAGACAGTCTGGCGCTGAGTCCCTGAGAAGTTTGCAGACAGAGAGCTGTGGGAAACTTCCTGAAGGAAAAGTGTTTTGCCCTGAGGCTACAAATGCTGGAACTTATTTTCAGGGTTGTTCCTAAGCAAAGGGACCTAGGGAGGTTCAGACCAAAATGCTCTTCTCTCCATTAGTGAGCTGTAAGAGGTGCCATTGTGTTTTGGAAGGCTTGAAATTGTCGCTGTTCATAAGTGTCATGGGATGACTTTTCAGGTTCAGCCTGCTGGAGCTTGAATGATTTGATAACACCTACACTGCACTGCTCCTCTGCCTAGCGTTGTCTCTGTACTTTATTAAGTTTCTCAGTAATACATTTGTTACCCAACTTTGGCCTGGTGACTGCATTTTGTGTCCTTTCATTATTTAATTTCATTTTATTTTACTTTTCTTTTGTTTTTTCAAATTTTGCCATCTAACATGAGGTGATTACTGCACTTTCATAACTGAAACTACTGTAGCATTTTGGAAGGAAACAGTTGATCAGTAGTTAGGCTGATTCCAATTCCCTTTAAAAGGCCAGTTACCCAATGACAGGTCACCTGTGGAGTTAGAGAATATCAACAGTAGCCTGAAGCTATTCTACACTGTACTGTTCAGTGAGTAGATAAATCTGTTAGATTTCAATACCAATAGTTCCTCAGGCATCATTATTATATATGAATTTATTCCTCGGGATTTTTTCTGTTCTATGCATTTCTGTAGCACATCTATCATCATAATTTAGTACATCCTCTACCATTTCCTTTTACTGTTATTTTCAATACCTAATACCTCAAAAGTGGACATAATTAGATTACTGAATAATGCAAATCACAAGAGACATTTACAGAGAGGAAAAAGAAAATACAAGCTAATGTCTAATTCAACCCTCATTAAATACAAAATATAACATTTATGGTAAGATTTCCAAATTCCTTAAGTGTCCTAGATAGCCTAAGGTCTATTTCAACCCTAGAGCTGGGCAGCCCTTCATTTAATGTGCGCAACAACTGTGAGAGGAAAGGAGATTTTTGCATTTGCAGGTGCATTTGAACTCAGTAAAACAGTCCCCAACAAGTGGTGAGTAAAGTTCTCCAAATCATTTCTACCTCAGCAGGACCTGCAGAACTTAGAAACACACTGATTACTGAATGTCCTTTTAGAGGTCACTCTGATGTCTGAGACGTTTTTATTTTATCTCAGCTCAATTTATCCTGCCCAGCACCTCAGGCATCTCCTCTTTAGTAGTTATTTGACATCCATCATTAGTGCACACTATCAGGATGTTCTAGTGCAAAGCACTAAAAATCATCATGGTAAATGATTGTATCACTCCAGAAGACATTATCACTATAATTTAAAAAACTCTTCACAGCGCCTGCCACATGAGTATGTTTTAATGGGATAAACTGAAGCAAAACAAATACCTTAATTTTACTTCTCCAGTTTTTGAGAGAAACAAGAAATACAAAAGGAAATTAATACATCCAGCATTCTTGGGTAATAATTATCATAGGCATTTGAAAAACAGTTACACAGAAAGAATATATGCAGAGTCAGAGACTGCAGTGACCTCCCACACTGCCAAGTTCTTTAGAATTACTGAAATTATTAACAAAGTAAAAGCTCTTCTTTCCCAAACAGGCGCCTCGATGTCACTTGTTTCCACATTCCGGCTTCTGTCGCTGCAGCCCACACTTTCTCTGTTGCTAAGTGCTTTAGGCTTCTGCAATATGTTCCAGCAGCTCCCTGTTTCTCTCAGATCTCCAAATGTGCTATCATCTGAGAGCAGAATGTCTAGGTTTATCTGACATGGTAAGAGAAAAAGATTAAACTGTACAAATTACAGATTTTAAAGAACACTAAAATTTTCCATATAAAAAAAAAAGTCTTTGTAATCTTGCATGTCCTTTTATAACATTTTGCTTGAACATGTTTTCAATTCACAGTAGGATATGTGAGGGATGAGGGCACATTATGGCTCCTGGGAGCAGCTGTAACTAAATCTTGACTGTAAGTGACAATAGCAGCACAGAGCATGGGGGTACTTGCAGAAGCTTACATCAGTGCTGCCACTGAGCTATGCAAATAAAGAAGCTCATAATTAAATGGAAATCATACAAAAAGTGGGGGAAAAAAAGATGAAAAGACAATACACAGTTAAGAACTTATAAAATTTTGTAACTATATAGTTAAATATAGACTGTTACATCTTTACATCATTCTGGCTTGAACACTGTTTGGTTTCTTCTATCCTCACAGCAGGAACATAGTAGCTTCCATTCAGGATAGAATGATATTGTCATACTTATTCACGCAGCTATGTCTGTCTTTTTTTGTCTTGGTGAGTAGGCATCTTACCGAGTGCAGTTTTCAGCCTGTGTGCCTTTACCCACTCTGGGGTACAATTCCACAGCTACAGTACCAGGATGGCTAGTATTGTGATTGCTGGCAGGTTTTGCTTTATGTTTTTCATTCAAATTAAGATGAGCAACGTTAGCTGTTTAATAGTGATTAAAGACCTGTCTTTAGTGATTAAAGAGCTAAAATATATAATTAGACTGTGTGGGCATCCCCCTTACCAGATTCAAGAAACATTCTAGGTACATTTTTAGGTTAGATTTGGCATTTCCCAAAGCCAGCTCAAAGTACAGGAAAAGTAAGCAGTATTGTCATGAGAAAGTAATTCAGCACATAAGGAGTGGATTGGTAGAATGGAATAGTTGATAATAAGGCACCTCATTTTTCCATAATATGTGTTTTAGGGGTTTATTCTGAATTATATTTAGCCTGGTCACTGGAGCCAAACACCTCCGCTCCACATGTATTTCAGAGCTTTCTTAGAAGAAGTGTTAGGTATGTGCTAGAGGACCTTGTGAGGAGGCAGCTCACACGCTATTTTGGAACCTCTTGTCCCCATTAGCACTAGGGTGCATGTGGAGCAGATTTGAAGCAGAGCTTCTGTTTTCATTTCCTCCTTAAGGCATTTGGTTTGCATGCACCAAAACCACTTTGAGAACTGAAACACCACATGATAAGTGCAGACAATGACAAGATTTTTCCCCAAACTGCACTGTTGCTTTGAAACAAATTGCTAATATAGACACAGCCTTTGACAGCTGATGAGGGACCAATCTGCTGGTTCTGCTAGGGCCTGGAGAGAAGATCAGCTGCTTTAGGCTGAATCTCTTCCCTCCATATAGACCACCCTTCAGTACCACTGCAGGCCTTCCTGCTCTTCTATCAGTGCTCTGTGTTATTCCTTTTCCCACATCAATCTCATGGGAAAAGGTCCCTGGCCTGCCCTGTTACCACCTATGTGGAAGGTACAGAAAGTGACCCGTGGCTGCAGAAATGATGCAGGCTGTAGGGTGAGGACTGACAGCTGCCTGAGACCTCAGCATGGAGATGCCATAGCCAAAGAGAAGTGAGAGAAGAGTGTCCCCAGGGTGAGGTGGGCATACATAGGTTGGGAGAGAGGGGTGTAAACAGCCCCATGGCTTCCAAAGCTCTGCAGCTTTTCTTTTTTACACCTCAGCCTACTAAAACATCACTGGCAGTTCACAGTACCCTAACAGTTCCCTGAAACAAAAAAAAAATACAAAAACCCTCCCAGTGTCCCCATTTCTTATTCTGAAATAGCTTGCTTGCTACTGCTGCAAATTTACATTAACTACAAAAATACAAATTCTTTAAAACCCTGTTTCAGCAAAATGCTTTTTATCTGCCTCATTCTTCCTACATAGAGCGTAAGAGAATTTCTTGTTAAATCTGTCTAGTTTCTCCTGGTTCCTGGGCCTCTTCTTTGCCTCCAGACATGTTCTTTTAATAACTGTGTGCTGAGACAAGAGGTATCTTGCCTCTGTCTTCATTCCCTCAGTTAGTCTGTGCCTGAGACCAAAGCTGATAACTACTCTTTTACTTAATCAAAACCCAGGATGGGATGTTCTGTTGCTTGACATCTTAAAAGCTTCTTGTGGAGGGCTGGCGTTACAACACCCTCCACCCCACCCTAGTGTTAAATGGCCTGGTTTATTTTGAAGCAGAGAAGAATACCAGTGAAGGCAGGCAATATGCAGCAAATAGCAACTACAAAGCAGTGTAAGAATCAGCTGAAAAGCATGCTTCATCCCCTTCTATCCAGACAAATTAATGGCACAGCTCCCACCAACCATGTAAGGTACATGGAAGGGACACATAGCCTCTGCATCCCTCTATTTCCTGGTTCTTTTCCCCTGAAGCACTGGTTAAATTAAGTAGATTTTACAGTGTAGTCATATGCTCAACTTGCTAATAATCAGCTCCGTGTAAATATCTACACAGTGCTGCAGAGAAGCTCAAATGTCATCGTAACCATTCCCTTGGATCACTTCAGCTTGTAGAGGAACAGAGAGAACAAAGGTGCCAGAGGACAAACAGGTGCCCTACACCAAGCACGGAAGAGCAGAAAGGACAGAGGCAAAATAATGAGAGAGCTGGTAAAGCCAGGGTCACCTGGAGTGTGGAAAAGTAGTGCCCTACAGAGCAGCTACAGATCCACACAAGGTGATAGCAGCAACACAATTTTCAAGATTTTTCTATGTAGAAAGACTGGGTAGGAAAAAAAAAAAAAAAACAAACAACAAAACAGGGGCAATAGTAAAAACAGTTTTGAATTCAGCTAGGAAGGGCCAAACCCAAGAAGTGTTTACATAGTTCACCGACTAGCATCCAACTAAAACAAAAGCAAAAAATAAAACCCGAGCTGTAAAGGACAGCAGTTTGACATCTTTGCTGACATGCTCCTATGAAGGGTGAGGAATAAGGGGTAGAAGTAACCTGTATCTCATGTATAAGGAGATGAACCCAGGAAGCACCAAGACATGTTGTATTGCAGCACTGTGCTTGATGCAACTGCAGAAAGAAGACTCGCACGTTCCCTCATAACAACTACAAATGTCTCTTTAAGGGCAGTATATACAGATGCACTGTATTCCCTGAACTCTGTTCTTGATATGTTACTAAGACCTGACTGTTTCTATGGTGAATTTATTGGTGGGCAAAATAAATAGTTTTGATGAATTATAAAAAAAAAAAAAAATTTTTTCAAAGCAAAACATTGCATGAGAATGCTAATGATACGAAATCACACCAATATAGAATGTCAAGTACATAGTTACCTCCTCTTTTTATATATTTTTTTTAATTTCTAGTAGATAGTTATCCTAAATTCTGTACGGTCTATAAACTGATATAAATTACTATCTATCCTGCAAAATACTTAACTAACTCTAAAGTCATGCATGTAGAAGCTCCAAATTAATTTTTGTTTGTTTTTAAAAGATAAGTATAATTGTGCAGCAACTTACTGTGGCATATAAGTATCTGCATGAGCATGAATATGCCATGTTTTGAACTGAACAAAAGAGCTTTGAAATGAAGAACAGTAAAGCAAAGAAAGAGAGAACAAGTATGTTAAATAAAGCTCACCATTTAATTTTAACATGCTTCTGTGGTAACAGCTAGACTTTACGAATGACAACTAACAGATACATGGGGGATTGTGGCATTCCTGCTTCTATTTTGTTTATAGCTCTAATTATTTTTTACTGTGCTGAAAGAGACCTTGAAAAATGCTGTGCTTGACTTAGAGAACAGTTTAGTTGATCAATCAGCGATTTGGCAAAACAATAAGCTACACAAAAAGACATCAGTGAGGAATTCCACACTTAAATCAACTGGAATTTCTGAGTGACATCTTTTTTTATCTTTACATCTGTAGAAATCATTACTCTCATTTGAAGATGCACTTCGGTATTTTTAGTGTCAGAAATATTCTACAGGTTACGTATCAGTTTAATCAATTGTCTTACTCAACCTTAAATGCACATGTAGATATGCAAATTTCCCACTAGCACCTAATAGGAAGCCTCTCTTGAAATGAGCAGATAGAAGCTGCCATCTATATTCTTCTAGTTTTATGCCACCCTTTTTTCTGTCTCCTTTGGTTGGGATCTTCCAAATCTAGCATCAACATATAAATATACACAGGCCTGCCTAAAGCAGGAGGATTCATAGGACAGCAAGAATTAGTTAAGAAAAGCCTGATTGATCTAGTTGTGCTGATTTAAAAAAATATTACAGACCTCAGCACTTTGTCCCTCCCATGTGCCAGAAGGTACCGTCCCTGTAGGAGGTGTGGCAGGAGAAACTATAGACATCTGACTCACCTGCTTCTACGTCCTCCCTGGTGGTTAAAGCTAATTGCCACACTATACAGGGAAATAGGTATGGGTCCATCTCCTCTCCCTCAGGGTGTAACAACATTCAGCAAAAGGGTAGGCAACTAGCTGGGGCAGTTAAAAAGTAACATCTTAATTCTACCTATCTCCCCTGCATAGTTAGTGTTGTTAAGATTATAAGACAGTAAAAGCCTTTGGCCTAGACTGCCAGATAAAGCCCTACATCTACTTACCTCCAAATTTCCTACATTCATTTTCTATATCTTCTCTCTTGCAATCTCTTTCATTCATCCCAGCTCTCCTCCTGACCCCCTTCTCTTACTGTAGTGCTTGTTTTGCAAAGGCTATCTCTTACTGACATTTCAAAAGCTGCCATTACAAATTTGAAAGCAGTCAACCAGCCAGCTGCCAATGCACAAAAAACTTCAAAATGTAGTTGATCTGAGCATGCACAGGCATCTCTAGAATATATAAGAAATTCTGTGCACATCAACGATATATCATATACCCTTGACCTGTGGCACACAGAACAACGTGTGCAGTATTCAGTTCTCACTGAGGTAGCCTGTTTCTCTCAGCCCACTTCATTCTGTCCCCAGATTTCCTGTGCCTCATTTTATTTCTAACATTCACTATGCACACTGTTTTCATTTTGATGTGCCTTTTCTCATACTCTTCATATTCTCTACATCAGACTTTAGCTCTGGTCCCACTTCTTTTATTTCCATGTCTCTCTACACCTTCCTGTCCAGCATTAAAAAGATAAACTTGAGAATGATCTGGTTTCATCTTCATTGGAACAGATACCATCTTTGCTAGAACAAACTTCAGTTTTATGTAACAGGATTACAGGAAAGTAGCCAGCTGTCATGACTGAAAGCAATTTCATTTAAGTCCTAAAGCACTCTGGAGAGAGAAACCATTACAATAAGGAAAAAACCAGTAAGTTTGACACCTTTAGTCTTATAACTGCAGGAGTCTCTGTGTATTTTGTGCTTTAATTTGAAATCTACTAAGTACTTTGAATTGGCAATGGTACAAATGTTCTGAGACTCACTGATGGCATTTCCAATCAATTCAGTGAATAATTACTGCAAATTTCTATGAAGCAATTTACTTGCAATGAAGAAGAGAAAGAGATGCTTGCTATTCTGTCTGAGACACTGAACCTGCATGAAGGAAACAGAGAAGAATAGGAAGCTCTTCCCCTGCCATTTCAGATTTCCATTTCATAACGGGAGAAGTGTATCCTTGAATGGTACCTAACAGGGGCAAGCAGCTGAGATGTGCACACACAAGTGACCAGTTTTCATCACCTGCAGATCTTCACTGTTTTGCTCAAATTCTTTTTACCAGTTTTAGTTTCCTACATAAAATGTAAATAAAATATTTTTTAAAAAAATCTTTCTTTCACTAGGCTAGATATTTTATAATGACCTATTGCCTACTGCACAAACTTCATTTTTAGGCAATCTACAGAAAATACCTCACCATTTCCTATTTGAGTATGGTAACGGCACTGGGTTGAAGTAGGCCTAATATATTTTGTTTTGAAAAGCAGGATGTCCTGTCTTTCAGAGCAGTACTAGAGAAATGAAGGAGTGTCTAGTGTTTGTTTGCAAACTCAGGCAGAACTGTACAAAAAGAGTCTGTGCTATTAACTTCCTTCTACGAGAACTAAGCTGACTCTTGCTGAAGTCATTGGAAAGACTTCATTTACACTAGCTGGAGGAATCTCCAACTGGAGAAAAGAAATAATCAAGAAAAAACAAACAATTAAACTAGATTTTCCACTAAAACAATGCTCTGGATCCAAAAAATATGCACAACTGCTACATACTTTGTATGTTAAAATCCCAGAAATGCCAGACAGAAATAAAAGCATCAACTTTGATATTGTAAAGATAGAGAAACTATTATCTACATGGCTGATAAATATTTTTCAACATTTAGAGATACAAGGTGTAAGGAAATGAGAAAAAATATTTAAGTAGCCTTCTGGTAGTATATAGTGAAGTCATATATGGGAACTAAAAGGTTAAGCAACATAAATGAAAAAACAGTGACAATGATATGTCATGTATATTTCATGTAATATATCACAAATATTTATAGACTAAAAAAGACAATATAGAGATGGGAACGAAGCACAGGATGACCTTCCAGTAACTAACTTCTCCAGCAGTTGATCAGTCTCCAAACACCTGTATAGCTACACAAATGCAAATCTCAAGTGTTGATAATGAACCCACTATTTACACTTTGAAAGCTTTCCTGCTTGCCAAAAGCAAGGTTTACAAGAACAAATAGTAACTTTCCCTGATCCTATGTGAAATATACAGTTCAACTGAAGCAAAGTGCAACCAAGTCAATGAGCAGCTACCAGTTACTGAAATCATGGTAGAAATGGCAACAGCTCTTGTTAGCAGAAGTATATCACTTTTTGCTTCTTGCAAGGGTGACCTCCTTTTTGCTGCTTTCTGCTTCCATTCATCAGAAAGGGAGGGGGTTGGTCTTCCAGTGAGGTAATAGAATTTTACTTTTTCTTAGCCTAGAGGCCTTGTACTAAATCCAAGTAACTTGGAAAACACTTCATATGAATACCGGCTTGGTGTAAGAAAGCAAGAAATTATCTTAATTTGATTATTTCAAATGGATTGGAGTTTTCCGTAGGTGGAAGACAATCATTACAGAAAGGAGCCCTACACAGACTAATATATAAATAGCTTGTGCTGTGATGAGAACAATAGCTCTGTTTCTTCTCTCAGAGCACAGATACAATTAGTTAGAGGATATTGCATTCTTCAGAAATTTTTGGCATCCAATAGAATAAAACAATTGCATTTCAAAACAGAATATTGTATTTGGAAATCATTTCCTCTTTTAATAACCTGCCAAGGCTTTCAGTCTTTCCCCTGCAAACGAACACATCCCTTGTAGTTTATCACAATGCTTTCCCACACTACTGGCTGATTGCGAGGTCGCTGACTGCTAATGCTGTGACACAGAATCCTGAGCTTGGCTCTTGGCAGGAAAGTGACTGCTTTCCACATACATTGTGTTAAAAATGCGTGTTTCTGTAAGGTTTCCATCTACCATTATGTGAACTCCACTGATTTAACTCCTATACTTTTACTGACACAGAATAACTACATACTTTTGTTGAATAAATGTACAGGTAAAGCCAATATGTTCATTTTCAAAGCAGGAAATCTCAGTCCCCTGACAGCACTGTATTCCTACTGCTGGATTTATATTCTAATGGCTGATGTAGATTTCATCAGATTGTCCAGTGGCAATAATTCATTCCGTGTAACGCGGGTGTATTCCATTCTTGCTGGCTTAGAGAGAAGACCTATTGCACTCACCAGCCAATCCATCTTAAAACTAGTTTAAAATATTAATAATCTTGGTTAGCTAGATGGAAATATGATTGATTGCTACATAATCCACTAAATAATAAAACAAATCAATAGCTATAGTTATAAAACTAGACTCAGGGGATAAATTAATCAAAACTAGTGCCTACATTTCAAACTTATGTCTGTCACTCTGTCTTGCTTCTGTACTGTCTTTTGCCCAGATGTGCAAATCTTTGTCTGAGATCATGAGGTAGTGGCAGATACAAAGGCCAAATGGATATCTACTGTTATACTGCTACAAACTCTTCCCTCTTAACAACTCATTATTCTCCCCATTACAATCGGAAAACCCTAAAATACTCTAATTAAACTGCAATCAGCGTTGACCCCTTATTTCTTGGTTGACTCATCCTAACTGCACATTTTTTTAGTTTCTTCTTTTGTATGCTATAATTACTTTTCCTGTCATAACAGAAGTATCAACAGCAGACATGAATATGTATCAAGTAAAACAAGCATATTTTACTGATATTTTTAATACTTAAAAACAGAGCTTTACAAACTTCCAACCCACCTTCTCTCTGTACTTCATATATGAAACAGCATTTACTTGGACGTGCTGCAATAAAAGCACTCATTGCTGTGCTGTCTCAAAAACTTGTTTTACAAATCATGCATATAATAATCTTGCACACTATCATTTATAATGTTACTACTTACCCAAAATAGCCTTCAAATTGAATAAGATAAAACACACATCATTTAGTTAGCATTCAAAGGTCAGAACTGGTAGGTCTAGCAAGAACTGGTAGGTCCTGACTTTTAAAGGAGATCTGTAAGCAGTATCTTTGCATTACCAGAATGTTCAAAGCTGGAGTGTCTGCTTTCTCTGTGTTATTAAAAATCCCACAAGTTTTGCAAATGTAAGGTAGTAATCCTACATCTTGAAAACATTCAAAAATACCTTGGTAATCACGTTTTGTCAGTATAAACAGCAAATTTGTTTCTGACTCATATTTACTTCTTTTTATCCTAAACCGATTTCACTAGAATCAACATCAGCATGAGCAAAGTGAATTTCTGTGCATTTAAGAAGTGGTTTCATGCTTGTACTCCTTATTTAGGCAAGAGAAAATTACTTCTGTTTACTGGGAAACATACTTGTCTGTGTTCTGGTTTGGTTGTGCTGCTGGAAGGGTCAAGAGAGCCGGAAGCAGGGGAATTTTCAGCTGGCACTGCTCCTGTGAAGGCAGCTCCCACTCGGCCCTACCGTGGAGGAGGGCTCGCTATAGCGAGTAAGCTGCACATGGAGTTCCTCAAGCTTGCTGCTGCTGCTGCAAATTAAAATACATTCTGATCCCCACCTAGACACAGCATAGTGCAGACCTGCCTGCAGAATTAAGCAGTTTTGGCCTCACTCAGCATTCCCGGGAGCGTGGTGAAGCAAACACTTACAACCCCGGTTTGCACGAGGATGGGAAAAGGCCCTGTGACACTGAACTTGAGCTGACAAAGAGAGCAGGCAGGCAGAGAGGATCAGCAAATGTTCAAAAGAAAAAAAAAAAATAAACAATTCCCATTTTCTGGCCTAAGTGTACATATGACCGGGTACTCTTAAGTTCAAACTTGTGTCACTAAAATCACTTCAGATTTGGCTTTCCTGATACATCTTTGTTCTTTGTGTGATGCAAATGTGAAAACAGTGGAGAATAGTTGGCTCTCAAGACTAGCTTTCAGCTTCTAAGTCTTGCTCAGTAACGCACAAAGCCTAAGAAACTTAGGGCTGGAAAGGGCTGAGAAGTGAGGGAACAGACTAGATCACTTCGAAGGGAAAAGGATTCTAAGCACAGGAAGGCAGCACAGCGGGCGCTGGCACAGCCATCACAAGGAGGACAAGAGGGATGGTACGGGGACCGCGAATGCAAGAGACAAAAGAAAGAAAACACCGCACGAATAAATATGGAAAACATGAGTTAGAAATTGAACTGAAAAGACAGACGACTTCCCTTAATTTCAGTTACTGATGTGTCAGCCGTAGGAAGAGGGAGCAGGGGGATGCCTCAGAGATGAGCTAAATCGCCCTGCAAACCCAAGAGGAAACGCTGCCAGGAACCGGAAAAAAATGAAGGGAGCAAACGCCCCTTTTCCACTCTGCCCTTCACGAAACTGCGCGGGGAGACCCCTAAGGGGGCCAGCAGCACGCACGGCTTCGGGCCGCCTTCCCGGGAGCCTCTGCCGAGGAGCCCCCACTTCCTCCCGCGGGAGGAGGCGGCCGCGCAGGGCCGCCGAGGAGCAGGGAACGGCAGCAGCGCCCCACTCGGCTCGGCGCGGCCGGGCTCCCCCGCAGCGGGGAGGGCGGCCCAGAAAAGCGCTGCGGCAGCCCCCGCTCCGCCGCCCGGGGCATTCCCCGCGCTCCGCCCTGACCCCCCCGCTCCCCAAGCACC
>VZRZ01006827.1:441145-486167 GCA_013398175.1 Climacteris rufus | reverse complement strand
CCGGCGTTGCGGGGGACGTCGCGGGGGCTGAGGTGACAGCGCGGCCGCGGAGGAGGGGGGGGCAGTGATGGCGGTTCGGGGGAGCGCCCCGCGAGAGGGCCGGGGGCTGCCCGCGCAGCTCCGGGCGCGGGGAGCACCGCTCGGCGCCCCCGGGCAGGGTCGGGCCGGGCTGCGGGGGATTTCCGTTGGCTGGGAGCGGCTCCGCGGGGGCTGGGGGGCAGCGCCCGGAGGCTGAGCTCTTTGCGAGGGGAGCCGAGGGAAGCCGGGCCGGAGGGGTGAGCCGGGGCTGGCAGCCCGTGAGCACTGCCGGATTTTTTGGTGATCCTGCGTTCGTCACCGTCCTTTCCCCACCGCCTCCTCCTCTTCAAGCAAGGCAGCGTTCTCCTGACAGCTCTTCTCCTCGCAGCCTCCGCACGAATGACACATTCGCTCCTATTGCAGGTCTCCCCCCACACGCACACCCAAAATATGTAGGTTTCAGTGTATGGCATAAGAGTTTTTCTGCCCTGAGCCTTGAGTTCGAAGGTGACAGGATACGTGAACATTGGCTGACCCTGAACTTCTGTGAACTCCTCCCTCCCCTTCCTCGCTCAAATATGTAATGGCTTGAGACCAGTGAGAGCAAAATGGTTCTCTCGAAAGGACGGGTGAGATCAGGTGGGATTATGTATCTTTTATATTTCTTGCAAATTTATTACACCCACCACTGCCAATACCATGCTCATAGGAGTGGATTAGCTGTTGCGTTAGAAGAGTGCTGACCTTGATCCCCTTTGTCTCTCCTGCAACAATTTTGGTAGCTGGCTGGAGTTGTTTTAAACTCATTGCTGTCTTTGGCACTTTGCTAATGGTTGTTAACAGTGTAATGCAAACTCAGTAATTTAAAAAGCATCCATTTCCTTTTTTGTATTTAATTTTGGTGAATAATTTATGTATTGTTTTTGTAAGTTAACAAATCAGTAGCAACATTCTTGTAGCTATCATGGTGTAGATATGAGAGCATTTGAAATTCTTCCATTACTTCTCTCTCCCCACCCCCCTTCTTTTTTAATTGTACTAATTGACCTGGAAACTCTATCACCAAAGGTTAAATACTGGAAAGATGCTGAGAGAAGAAAACATTTATGAAATTAGACTTAGTAGCAAATTTAGATTTGTTTTCTTACTAGAATTGGGTAAAAATTAAGTAGGTGATCTGGTATTTTATGTGCTAAGGATGTTAAAGATATTGCTTTATTGGTTTGTTATAAGAAATCTGTATACGTATACACAGCTCTTGTTATTTACGTCTGCATTTCAGTAAGTGACATGAGAGAGACTTGTTTTGAATAATTGATGTAGAAGTAACAGATAGGAAAACATAAAATCATGTTAGAATACATGGTGAAAAATTTCCTTAAAAATTGCTCGTGCTTGAAAGAATAAGCTGAATTTACTTGTCCAACATAGATAAACCATTATAATGTTAACATGGCATTAGAAGGGCCACTTAAATTGGAAAGATGAAAGCATCCTTTTTTTTGGTGTCATTATTTAAATACTGCTTCAACAGTAATGAGTCTGACTTAGAAGAGCCTTTAGGAAGGATAACGCAATGGAGTTCATACCTTGCATTTGCATATTGTGCTGTGTAGCCCTGTGTTTACCCAGGATGGAGCTCTACACAAATCATGAGGTGGGTTCTGCCTACATCCATACTGAAGAGTTTGCAAATTAAAGCCCTTGTTGTCGAAGCAAATTATAGTTTCAAAGTGGGGAGTCATTTATTTTAAGCTTGGCTAAGAATGTAGTGCATTAATTGATCTTTTAAATACGTAAAATGCCGCTAATGTGTAGTGAAATACTTAATTTATAATTGCAAATATAATTTAGATTGAGAAACAGATCAGGGCTGTGTATTTCCCCTCAGTGGCTCTGGCTTCAATTTCTGCCTAACGCAGTGTGTAAATATGGTATAGCTTATGACAGGGATGTTATGCGGGTGTTACTGTTATGATGTGGAGCTCTTACAGTAAAACAATGCAGAATTTTTTGAGTGGCCTGCTAACATATAATATCTTCTAGTTTTCTAAATTACTACCTGTTCCTAGAAAAAAAAAAAAAAGAATGTTTCACTCATCTTAGTAAGTTTTGGTCCAGTACAGTAAATGTGAGTAATTGCACCTAAAATGTGCAATTGGGAAAGGTTTTGTTGAAGTCTGATTCAGTGAACAGTCTACATTAAAATCGTTACCCTCTTTTCATGTTTTGTGGAAACCGTTGATATTGCACGTGCTAATCAGCTTGTTATTTTTTGTCCCAGAAAGCTAATCAGCTGTATTTTTAAAAGTTGCGTGTGCTCGTTGTGTACTTGCTGAATGCATTCTATGGTATGATGTGAAAATGGACAAGATCATGTCTAAAAATCAAGCCCAAAAAGTAATAAAGCTTTTCTAGCATAACCTCACTAAATGTTGCTTACAGATCTTAAGTTACAAGTATCTCAGCTTGCCAGCTGCATGCTTTCTAATGCTTACTCTTTTTTTTTTATTTTTGCAGCAAGCTTTGAATAGCTATTGAGGCAGCTGGACACCACTGTACTCAGTGGCAGTTCAGAATTTTATATAATACACTACAACTTTAGCATGCAAAAATGCTTTTAAAATGCCAAACGTGTACTTGACAGTTATGCTTCACATCTAAAGAGCAAACTAAACCGGTCTGTTGTTAGTGATCACTGCCTTATTTTGCAATGCACATAATTGTAGCAATGGCTTTTTCCCTTCTGAGTGTAAAAACTGGATTTTTTTTTTTATGCCTGTTCACATACTGATACAGAGATCTGGATGATAACGGTAAAAGCATTTTGTATTTACATGTTTTGATTGCTAGACAACAATTTTGCTTTTTAAAAATAAGCCTAGGCTTAGGGGCCCTTTTAATAAACTCTCTAAATATTTTATGTCCTGTTATTTATACCTTTTGGGCCCTGGTAACATTTTTCCCCATGAAACAGGGCTTTCTCCAGAAATACCCACTAATGGTGTGGGATGTTTTCTTTTTCCTGTGTATTTTGTGAAGAGTCGTGATGCACTTTTGACAGCTTTTATCTGAAGAGTGAAAGTTCACGATTGTTTGGACAAATGACTTTTTATACTTCTGTATTGAATACAAATTCATATGTACTCATTCTTTACTAACCTGGATGGATTGGCAATTCTTCCAGAGTTGTTGGTTTCCTAAACTCTTTAGCAGTGATGTCAACTCCAGAATTTAGGAGAACTGGCTTATTAGACCGTCTACAAAGAGCAGTTTAAACCACTGATACTCACAAGGAATAAACAAGACTGGTACTTGAGCTAATTTGCCAACTTGGAGCTCAAGAACACTGGGAAAGAAAAAAAGTTCTTTAGTTCTGTGATCCCATTATATGGAAAACAATTACCATAATGGGTGCATAAATCAGGTAATTTGTATTGGACTGGCTTTTGATACATCAGTCCTTGGATAGTAAGGCTTCAGCTGCATCCTTGGAGATCATTATGACTTACATCTGGCTGTATTATAAAATACCATAGACACACTGATATTGGAAATCATTGTAACTTGCTTTACTTGCTTTACTTTGTGGTGGAGAGCTTGTTTTTAAAGGATTAGAAATTTCATTCACTACGAAACGTCATTTTTTTGGGGAGCTATGCACGAGCATGAATGCTGGAGAAAAAGGAAGTGATAGAGCAGTATCGTCAGTGCAGCAGCAGAAGAAACAACAGCCGAGTCATGTTTTAGTTTTTCGCATGGTAGGACAGAATTAGGCATAATGATTTTAAGAAGGCTGAAAAGTACCAACTTCATAACATTTTTAACTAAACACTCAGAGCCTTCTCTGAATTTCTGGCCAATTTTCTGCTTGCTTATTTCAGCAATACCTTGAATATGCAGTAAACTGAAGGACAGTTTTATCCTGTATTTTGATTATGATTTTTTTTTTAAATTTATCCTCTCTGGAACAACTAGTTTTGCATATATTATGATGATATGGGCTGTGTTATTGTACCAGAACAAAGAAATGACATGTCTTTTGGTTGCACTCCTAGCTACAATTCTTGGCTGTTTTTGATTCTAGGTTGAACTTGTTAGGTATTTTGCATAAGTGAATGTTACTCTGTGTCCTCTAATCGTATTTCATTTAATTGTTATCTGTACCTCGTGATTGTACTCTTTTCTCTAACTGCTGTTGTTTTCAAAGGTTTGGTAAACTTGCATGATGGTCTCAGTTTTTTAACATCTGCATTTTGTCAGCTTCACTAAGGATACTCGGATGCTTTCAGTTTGTGTTAAAGTTGTCAGAATCGTGACATTCTCTTCTTTGCTTGGTGGTTTAGAGTATTTTGCAGGCAGGTAGCTGTACTGAGAGAGTCATATCACAGTCAATTGCCATAAACCGTATAGTCTTTTAGAAATGTCTTTTCCCAAGTATTTCTGACTTCCTATTCTTATCTTACTCGTATGGAAGTATCTTTGTTTGTTTGGATGTTGTTCAGGTATGTGCAGGGTGCCTTTATACAGCAGTCATTAAAGTTAATATTTAATAGGGTTTACAGTTAATTGGTGTTCACTGAAATACATATCTTTGTAAAATATGGATTACTGAGAATTACCAAAGAATATTAGTCATCAGCAAAACCATTGTCCTGTAATCGAGAGAAATCTGTTTGGATTAAAAAGTTACAGTAGTCTATATGTTAGTTTACAAAAGATGTGTAAGAGCCAGTTTACAAAAACATAAAGGAATTGACATTGAGATCAATTAATATGATTGATTGAAGAGAGGCCAGAAGCTGCAATGAGGAAAGCCGATGCTGTCACCAGCTATTACAAGAAGGCAAGGTGTATTTTAGGACAAAATTGAATTCTAACAAAGCCATTAGCCCGTTGGAAAAGCTAAAGAAAACGGTAGCATTTGATGCTCTTAGAATAGGTTCGTGTTCATTAAGTACTGCTACATTCATAAGTAAACCAGCTGATAGGCAAATGTGGTTCTGTGAGACGCTTCCTAAGAGAACCTGAAGTTGTGCAGTAAGAGTTGTACAAGTTGATAGGGCACTTTCTGGAGAGGAAATGCTGGTCACATATCTCAGTATGTCTCAGAACACTGAGAAATGATGTCATTTTAGCACAGCGTAAGGTTTCTTTCAGTGGTTTTAAAAGTTAGTTGTATGCACAGTAATGGATATTGACAGAGTAGGAGATTAAAGAGAATAACTGTTGCTCAGCATATATTTATAGAGGACCGATCTTGTGAAATTAACTTCTGGTACTCTTGATAAGATTAAATATTTCATGTGGTATGTTGTTGATAGTGCAGACGGGCGTCACTGAAACTTTTTACTTGGCTCTTACGTGGCATTTTGATTATGGAGCTAAAATGATAGATCAAGTGTCAACATATGAAATGGTTTAAAACCCGGTGGATGATGTGAATCAAGTGGGTTACTATAAATAGTTGCTGTTACATAACTGCGTGTGATGAGGGCTCCTCATCGTCAAAGTAGGTTCATGAAGGAGCCCAGGGAAACCTGCACAGTGTCAGCTGTTGGGCATTGCCACTAATGAAGTGAAAGCCAATGCAAATTGCCCATTATTTTTGTAGCTCGCAGAAAATTGGGAAAACAATAGATACTTCAAAATGGGTCATTATTGCTGGGTGGGCGCTATGAAAAAAGGAAGCTTCCTGTTTACTTGGTGTAATATTTTATATCAGGCTTTAAAAGATGGAATACAGTGTATTAACTTTTGAAATAAATTAGGTATATTTGGTAATTAATCAAATATATTAGCTTTTAGTTTGGGTATTTATTTTGTAAAGGTATGGAATAGTTTCTTATATAATACAGAACAGATATTAAGTGTTGGTCTGCATTCAGTATGTTGGGTTTATGAAGAGCTTTTATTTTGAAAATATAGTCATCAATAATATAATTAATGATATACAAGAGGAGGAAAAACACTTATGAAATAATACATTACCTTTTACATTTCCGTCAGTTTTATGTATATCTTGAAGTTGAATTTCTCAATGTAGAGTTCACTTTATGTTTTCTCTGAAACCCAAGTATAAGACTAAAGTCTTCCTGTATGACGGTGATAGAGTAAGCTTGTGCTGGTGCTGCCTGTGAATTACTCAGTTGCTCCACAGAAGTTCAACCTGGCATAACTTTGGCGCTGTCGCTCAAAGCCGCGGTGCTTTTCCCCTGTGCTGGCGGCCGCTCTCCTCCCCACGCTCCTGCCTTCCTACCAACAGGTGTCTGTGACTCTGTCAGGGAACCGGTGCAGGTTACTTCATTATTTGAGTTCAGCTCTACTTTGTGTTTACATCTAAATAGTCACTTTCTGCAGTATCAGTGGAAAAGCAGCAGTTTGTAATTATTTTTTTAAATATCCTGAGCAGATGGGAGGGGAAGCTTCCTGTGTTCAGAGAGGAAAGGAGGTGCTCAGCTGCTAAATATATCAATCATATACGCTGTACTAAAGTCTTTTTAAAATGATGTGTAAAACAGCAGCTCCGAAGCTTCGTTTGGTACTGGGTAAGAAAGGACAGTGTGGAAATAATTACTGATACAGCTTATGAAATATATTCTTAATTTTTAATATGGGTACACGTTTGAGGTGAGTTACAAAGTGAAATAGAATTTTTGGTGTGGAAATCATTAGTGTTGGCAGAAAGACATGTAAGGAAACTAAAAATTGCATTTTTTTTCTTGCAAATAATAGTTAAAAATGGAACTAAATAAGCTGAAAATCAGCTACAGTAGGAGTCTGAAAATATTTGGAAGATGCAACAATGAAAAAATCACTTAATGACTATAGCGTTCATATTTTAGAGGTGCCCAGTAGTGGAATTGTGCAGGGTCCCTGTTTTGTTTCTGAAGAATTGATCACCTCTGAGAAATGAGATCAATGGCATCATTGAAGTTATGGTTTGGATTTAAATCACTGAAATTTACACTGAGTGTTCTTGAGAATAATGACCCGTACAATACTCGGGTAAAGAAATTACAGAGGCAAGTCCAAAAATTTAAGATTCTCCATAATGTTTTGTTACCTTTGTCAATGTAATTCAGTAGGTTATTGCAAAGAAGCAAAATATTTTGAAGCTTATGCTATTTACCTTCAGGATTAACAAAGATAAACAGCTTAACAGTGTTCCCATTTGCACAAGTCACAGTATTTTTAAACCTGCTGCTTGTAATTCTAGGTTGTTTATCAGGGAATGCAGTTAACCTAAATGTTTTTTGGAAACTTGTTTCTGATACATCTCAGTATAATTCTCAAAAACAAAAATGTTTGATCCACAAGCCAAAAAATAGCTTTAAAATGTATTTAGGCAGAGGACAGCCCTTGGTTATTAAGCACAGTCTTTTTTAATTTTATTTTTCTTGAGGAGGGCACAGGAGAAAAAACATAATGGTGAATAGTAATTTGTTCAGTAGTTACATGCCTTTCTTCTTGAATTACGCAGTTTTAGTATTCTAGAAGTATTCAAAGTAAGGTATGAGTTCTGAAGGTTTGGATTGGATACACGTAGGTAGTAAGCTTGGTTACTGTGTTTTTAAATGTGTTTGTGTATAAAATACAAGGTGTTGAGTGCTGTTAACTAAGTGTTCTGAACCTGCTTCCTTTAAAAGGGGCTTTTAAAATTTTTGTTTTGTTTTCTTCCTGGTGGTCTTACATAACAGGAGTTTTGGCTTCCTGGTATTTGTGAATATTTCTGGTAGTGGAAGAGGTAGACATTAGTTGAAGGATTTAAGTCACTAGTCGTTTGTCACTGTTTAAAGTTAATTTGGGAATGGATAGCTGGTGATCATTTTCGCCTGTAGCTGCATCTTAACAAAATACATATGTTCTTCTTAATAATCTGTTTCTATGAGTGGGTAGATAAAACCTGAATTTTTTTTCAGTAAATAAATTATTCACATCTAAAATACAAATTATGCCCGATTGACTGATTTGTGTTGTGCCTTTTTTTTTTTTAATGCATATCTCTGTGATAAGTAGGGAGAAATATGTTCAGAGGGTAATGCAAAGATTTTAATATAGAGCTGCCTCTCTTTCCACATTGACCTTGGAGGGAGCCCATTACAGCCATTGTTTTTGTGTTACAGCATTACGGCTTGAGTTGGAGCTGATTTAAGCGTTTATTTCAGAATAATTTTTGTTGCATCAGTAAGGATGTTTTCACAACTATCTGCATTATAAAGTTGATGGTGAAGAAGGAAGAGAGAGTGGCTGGGGGCTGGAGCCAAGAATTTTCTTACCACGGGTAGGAAATTGTAAAGTGATTCCAGCACTGGTAGGAAACTTTCTGCTAAATGCCTCAGGTGCCTAAAGATGAAGAGTGTCAATTCCCACCCTCTCCTACCTCCCCCATTTATGCATTTGGGTCTTTTAATATGTAAGCAATGAAACATGGAGATTTTTCTTTATTCATCACTCCTGCTTGCAAGTGCTTAGCATGAATTACGATTCCAGTCATGTGAGTAGTAGTGGTAGTATATTTTAATATTGAAATAGGTTCCTTAATGATCTGTGTTCATTTTATGTCTTCTGGCAATTTCAGAAAATAAGATTGCAAGGACAAATAAAAATGATCTGTTTTTTTTTTTGTAGTAGGAGATCCTTGTTCTTAGAATATACATGCTCCATGATAAAGTAAGCCTAGTTAAGATTTGAGCATATCTTACACCTGCAGTTGATGTTAATTCTTGACTTTTAAAAGATATTATATTGCCTTAAGTTAATGGCAAATTTGCATCTTTATGTGATTGCATTGTCATATTTGCTTTTGATAACTGGAACTGTATCTTAGTTCAGTTTGTTTTTATTTTTTTGTTCTTACTTGGAAGATAGGATGTGAAATCTTTCTTCCACGTAGATATTGAGAACTATTTCCTTGGATTGGCTGACATTATTTGCCAAGTTCTGTGCTAGTTTAGATAACTTGTTGAACGTATTTTAAGATATAGCTGCAACAGGTTTTGTGTAGTGACAAGTTCTTACGAAAAGTAGTGTATCACTAGCTAAAGAAGTACATAGGGATGGATTATGTCAATTTTTGGTTGCTTAACTTGAGGCTTTGAGATACTGATCTTCAGGGTATAAGTGCTGAGGATGTTTTGAAAATCAGACTTAGAGACCTGGTAATAGAAATAATACCCTAGAATCAATTTCCTAGTGGTATAGATTCTGGTAAATATTTCTAAGAAACAGCTGAAGGAGAAGCAAAGATAGTGTTTCTATAAAATACTACTAAGCCACCTTTATACTAACAGAATGGCCTAGCTTTTCCTTCTTCTATGGCTAGATGTAATTTTGCTCAATCTTTTTATATCAATCCAAAAAAATATAATCTGAATTATTTAATCTACATCAATGCTTTATGTCTCAGTGCAGTTAATTGCACTGGGTCTTTTCCAGTCATATGTCATACAGAACAAACGTAGTATGTAACCTTACTGCTTCCAGCCAGATCTGAAACACAGACTTAGAAAACAGCCCTGTTGACTGTCTCATATAGGGAATGTTTTCTCTTAACTACGTTGGATATTCAGGGCTTCCAGTAGTAGACTGTTAAAAAACCCCTCACAAAGGTCTTTGTCACTGAAGGAGGAAAAAAGCCTCAAATGTCTGATAAAGCACAGGAAGCAAAAATTGTTGACAGAGAAAATTCCTTTTCTGTGTAGTCATTTTTATGAGAAGAGCCACACCCCAAAGGTAATATATTTAACTGTTAGTGGATCCTAGTGACATAATATATATTCTCCTCTTGTATTCAGAGGTTTAAAAGGGATAAAGAAAATTAAGTGGGTTAATATCCTTCCAGAGTTATTTGTGGTAGTTGCTGCGTTGTGTTATGTTCTAATTTATCAGTGTTTGCCTCTCTATGGTCAGAAGAGGCTTTGGAAAAATAACATGTTCTGTTTTGTGCAAAAGTGGGAGATGTTTATGATGGTCCTTTCATCTTGTTCAACTGCTGTCAAAGCTCCTTCCACAGTGTGCACAAGCCCTGTTTTTCTGCTGGGTAGTAATATTATTCCAGTTGGATTGAGTTATCATGGCTCTTTATTGGAAAGTCTAGAAAGCTTTTGATTAAGCAGTCTGAAATATAGAGAAGCTGCATTCTGTTTTACAGCATACAGATCCATCTTTATTTTTAATAATGTCCCTTCCCCTCTTTGGATGAGTAGCTCTGTTGTATTTTTGAACCAGACTGTAGGGTTAGCAGTGGTTCTGTTGGGTAGTGGAGGGGACAGAAGGTGTGGGGAAAGGAGTGCACAACCAGGACCAAATGAGTGCTTTACAGGCAGGCCGTGCTGTCCTGTGCACTCCTCCAAAATCGGGTATTACTGGAGTGTGTTCTTGTGAAATACTGGGAATCTGATGTGGTGTTGTTTGGGGGGGTGGGCTGTTTTTTTGTTGGGTTCTTTTTATTTTGGTTTGTTTTTTTGTGTTGTTGGGGGTTTTTGTTGTTTGTTTTGGGGTTTTTTTGTTGGTTTAGGGGAGTGTTTTTTGTTGAGGGGGTTGGATTTTGGGGTGGGGGTTTGGGTTTCTGGTTGCTTTTGATTTTGTTTCTGTTTGTTTGTGGGTTTTTTGTTGGTTGGTCGGTTGGTTTGGTTTGGGGATTTTTTTAATTGTAAGCCAGAAGACCTAGGGATTGTCTTAGGGCTTTGCTATCTCTGCAGTCAACAGTATTTTGATTTGAAAAGTCAGACATTTATGTTTATCTAGTGAAACACAACATAGATCTGCTCTTAGATTCGTGTAATGCAAGTTTTCTTTGAGGGATGCTGTGTACAGTATTATTCATGATACATGCATCATTATTTATTTTAAGGATAATTAGATGTTTTGAACTCTGGTAGGCTACAGGGATGTATCCAGGTATTATTTTTTCTTCTTCTTTTTAAAATTCCAGTCATGAAACACTGTAGATTGGTGTTTCTACAGCCTTTTGTTACAGAAAAGCTAGAGGCAATTACTGAATGATGTTGATTGGTGTCAGACCCCGTGCTCTGCAGCATCAGAAGTTTTATGACAGAAGAGATTGAACTGAGGCTAAGAAATGTTTCCTGTGTCCTAATGTGTTGTCTTGTAGTGATACGAATTTAATCTTATCCATGATTGTGACACAATTTCAATTCTGGCCAGCCCGTTAGCAGAACACTTTTCACTTGTGCACCTGAATACCCACGAATGGAATGCTGGGCTCAAGATGAGGTTATGAAATGCCTTGTACTACTTTTCTAGTTTCAGTACCTTGAAACGTTAAGTGTATCAAAGTTAGATATTGAGAATTCCATTAACAAGATTTAAACTTCTGAAAGGCGAAAAACAGCTTTTCTCCTTAATAGTTTTTGCCTTTTTTTATCTGCAGTGTTGATCAGATGTCAGATCTGATGGTTTTAGTGTTAACTTCAAGCATCCAAAATCACTGAGAGGCAAAGTTAATCATAGAATCTTTATCTCAGCCCAGGTTTTCCTTACTCTTTTCTGGGTTTTGCTACATATGTTGTGCAGAAATGTACTTACTTATATAATTCCATGAGATTAGCTGTAAGAATTTGTACTTTTGCAATAAGGATGGAAACTTGTAGCTTCTGATCAGGGAAAGCTGTGTTTGAATACAGTACAAGATTGCTCTGGAGAATTAATTAATTCTGTGTCATTTTGAAATGCTACTTAGAGACAGTCTATTATATTGAAGGGGATTTTTTATATTGAATTTTGTTTTTAATATGGTGTGGTAACTCTTAAATTCAGACAAGTAAAAGGAGGAAATATCATGTATGTTAAATGTTAATTAAATTAATAGAAGAGAGAAAGGCAGCTGATGCATAGAAGGACATTCTGACCTTGCAGAAAACAGAAGGTATTTAGGATTGTAGTAAGCATTAGTAGGCCTTTGTATATTTTGCATAAGGAGTCTGAAAGTAACTCTAATAAAGTGTGACCTATTTTAGATTTTGGACTGTTGAAAATACTACGTATGATGTACTTGGAACTGTTTTTACTTGAAAAATGCAATGAAAATTTCAGGTATTTCCTTAGTGTAACTTTCACATATATTAAGAGGAGGAGATTTAATATTGCAATTTTATGCCTGGATGAAATTTTAATGTAGCAAAAGAGGTGTAAAGAAAGGCAACCACATTTTCTTCACACATGCAAGTGCATGTTCTGTAAGCAGCTTCTGCAGTTACTTTTGTTGCAGACATCATGATTAGTTAATGCATGTTGGGCATGTTATAATGCATGTCTAGCATATCTGAATATGATTTATACTGTGTAAATCATAAATACTTCATTCACTATTTTCACTGCTCATTACACAAAATTGTCTAGCAGCACTTGAGAGAGTAAATGAATTCTCTTAAAGCCTAGATGCTGTCATCAGCAGTATCTCTGTGTTTACATTCTCAACAGCATGGACCATTTTTTTTACATTACCCGCTATGTGAATAAAGAATATTCAAGTCTTTGTCATGCTAAAGTAGAAGCTTAATACAAGCACTAAAGAAATTAAAAATACTGTGTTTTTCTGAAAGAAATTAATGTCTCAATTTTAGACATCCAGTCTCAAAACAGCGATATTAATCATCTAGTGGGGTTAAGGAGAAAGTTGCTTTTAAACAGCTTTTGGCCGTTATTCAGAGTTAATTGTTTCTTTTAAAGGGGGAAGTGAACTTCTTTGTATGAAATAGTGTACAATTATAAAATTAAACAAAAATTAAACAAAACAATGCACCTTAATTTAGGATAATATAAGGATAATCTTAATTTAGGATCATTTAAGAAAATAGCAATGTCTTCTAGGTGTTTTTGTTTATACAATCAGGTCAACATAAATAATCTGAATTAAAACCAAAGTTTGATTTATTTTTTTTCACAAGAGGTTGTGCCTCTCTAGGAGTGCAGGTATCAGGGAGCAACATTCCTGTCCTGGAGGGTATCAGTCTGACAGGGGTCAGGGCGTGGCAGGGACCAGACTCTGCATAGCCTGACTGTGTTTTGGAGAGTGATGTGGCCACCATCACTTTCCTTCTGGTGGCTCTAGTGGGTGCATTCTTTAATGATAAAACTACCTTGCTACTTTAAAAAAAGTAGCAGAAAAGCATCTTAGACTGTTGCTTTAATCCTTTTGTTTCTACTACTGATACTTGGTAAATTCTTGAGTTCTTGTTCCTGTCTGTTTTCTCACTCACTTGATCATTTGTTCTTTCTAACTGGCAGACTCAGTTAAAACTTAATCTTGGTACCAATGTAAAGAGATCTCTAGGAAAGAGATTAGGTTGAGAATAGTGTGAGCTACAAGAGAATGAACGTTCTTTTGCAGGATATTCACCTGCTTGAGCTATACTTGTTATAAGGATAAAAAGAAGTTGTGGTTTGAGAGAGGAAAGTTTTGAAGTAAATACATATTTGCTGTCACCTCCAAAAGTCTTTACTGACTAGGTTATATACTGATATGGGCAGGATCTTGTTGTGGTTAAATGCTTTCTTAGTTAATTCTACCTGTCCGTATAAAAGCTAGCAAATCTCTGTTACTCTGACTTCTGGCTTTAGCTCATAAAGCTGTAATGTGAGGAACAAACAAAAATTTTGCTGTGGTGTTATAAAAAGGGTTCTTGAACTGAGGATTTGTGCCTGGTATTATCCCCTGTTCTACAGATACAGCAGAAACAATGCTCTAGTGGTGCTGGTAAATGTCTTTTTATATATATACAGTCTGGATAGGGGTGTGCATGTGTTTCTTTGTTGGTAGAAGACTGTTCTGAAGCTGAACCAACTTGAGTAAATTGTTTCTTTCCCCTGCGGTATTGTGAATGAAGTTGAAAATAACTTGCTTTAGCCTTGTCCCCACACCGTGTTTTCCATGCGTATGATGGTCATAAGGGTTTCCATCAGTATGATGGTCATAAGGGTGGAGTAGAAAGATGGCTTTTTCTGTCACCTGATGCTCCAGATCAGCTTTCATGCCCTGCAGACTTCAAAGAAGGCCTCCTGTGATAGCGGGATAACACACAGGGTGATAAATACACAGTGCTTTTTCTCTCTGAGTGGTAGCTTAACTTAATAGCATTTAGAAGAGTTCATGATTGTCATCTCATTCTGTTACATGAGTTACTTGCTGCAAAGGTCTCTGCTGTATATGCTCACTGACCTAAGCATTAACGTGTCAAACTGCTCTTCATCAGACATGTACATTCCAAAAAATGGCACATTTTCAATTTGTCCTCCAAGATGCTCTGCTAAGTACATGTAGTGTACTATGAAACGAAAGGAAATCATTAGGTCTTTCAGTTGACTTGGTGATTAAATTAGGTAATTCTCACAGAAGATACTATGACACTGGTCATAAATTAAGTGATCACGTGAAACCTGTTCATTGCAAGCCTAATTATAAGTAACATTTATTCTACCCTTACACTTCATATATAACCTCATCTTGTTTTAATAAATGTCAGCCTGTGTAATATATAATAAAGTATTTTGAACTGTTTCTCAAACATCATAATAAATTGTGAACCAAATTATGTCAAGTCTGTACGTCATACCAAAACAAGCTGCTTTTTGGGCTTGTTGTTCTGTCTTAAGGAAATATATTCAATGGGAATTTTTGCTGGTCATTTGCAAAACATAGACTGCAGTAGAAGTTAAGCTCCAGAAGTTTGTTGAGCTGCAGAGTAGTACTGTTTTGATAGTAGTAGACAGACTCTGATACTTATTGTTGCTCTTATTTTATTATGAAGACTCAAACGTTTGAGTACAAGGGGTTCAGCATGGTATTTACAACTGAATGTGTTTATTAGACCTGAGAATGGAAGGTTTAGCTTTAGGTGTGTTGCTAGTATGGCTGGCAGTATGTCTTTCCATTCTTTGCCACCCCTGATTTTTTTTTTATCAATTTGCTCTGTTATTACAGCGAAGAGAATATAATAATGTGTATTTCAAGGAGTTGATACAAGAGATTTCAAGTGTTTATAAAGCCTCAGATTTGACTTAAAATATTTACTTGGTCTCTGCATATATGAGCTGCATTGGCATGCCACATGTATGTAGCTTAGTTTATTAATGTTTAGATTGTTTTGTTTTTTTAGTCTCCAAAATTGTCCCTCTTCTGCCAGATAAAGGTTTATTACTGTATTTTGATATTTTACATCATCTTGCTGGGATACTCATGAGCCTTTATAAAGTTAATTTTCTTTATACTGGAATTTCTAATCAACTATAAGTATTTTCTGCTTGACTTTTGTACTTGTCTCTAACTGTCATGTTTCAATAGTAGGCAAGCACTAATCTAGTCTGGAAAGAAGCGGGATACCTGGTTTATGCAAAAAAAACAAACCAACGGTAATTTTATTAACCTTGTAGAGGGGATATTCTTTAACAGAATGATAGAGATTTTTATTTTGAAGTCTTCTTAGAGTGATCGAGAAGCGTGGAAGATGGATGTGGAAAAAAGAGCAGCTCATATAGATGGGTCAGTCTTATTCCTAGGGCATCCTGACTCTGTGTGTCACTGACATTCAGCATGTGAACTCTGCCGTTTTTTCCTCAGATGCCTGATTTGAGACAAGTGGCTAATTTTAAATTCTTTTAAATTCAAAGTTTAGAGCTTTTTCTAGCAGATTGTCAGGTGGTTGTATGTTTAGTTACTCTAACTCAGAAGTGAAGTATGTGACTATGTGAATTGTTCCCTGTTGAAGGGAGAAGTTGCTTTCCAGACGTGGCATTTTCAGGTGCAGTATAAACTGCACAAGTGCTGTCCTCTGCATGCCTCTGAGATCTGCAAGCTGCTTAGTTATGTTTGCATGTTCAGTATTTTTTGTCCTAGTCTCTCCTACTTAATTAAGTTCTTCAAGCCTGTTACAGGTATCGATTAATTCTTGGGAAGGTAGTTGATCTGTACCTACAGAATTCATGTTGCATGCGGGAAGAATATTATCTTTGCTAAGGACCTGATTGGGGTTCATGGAAGCGTATAATGGGAAATTACGTGGTGGGAAAAGAGGCACCTCTATGCTTGGTTTGTTTCAGATTTGCTTTGGTAATGTTTGACTGTCTTTGCTTCTGTGCTGTCAAAGTGTCATTATTTGGATCTTTCCCAATGTTTTTATTCAAGTGATAGGAAACAGAAGGGAAGGAACTAATTGGTATGAGTCTAGGAAACATACTCTGAATACATGTACAGCATTTGTTCCTTCTTATCCAGATTTCCAGTATGTGAGATGTGTGATGGCAGAAGCATCGTTGACAATGTAGTTACAGCTCGTGGGGAGTCCAAAATGTATTTTCATCCCTGCTGCCACTAAAGCAAAGTGTGTGCATTTCTCCTTACTGAGGTTCTCTTAAATTCTTGCCTTATAATGAGGAGCTTGTCTTGTTAGTTCGTGAGTAATGGTTACATCCTACCATCTCTTTTGTAAGCAGAGGGTAGGATTTCCTCCTACACCCGAGAAAGAGAACATTAGAGAGTGATAGAAGCTAAAATCAAAATAAATGTGAGAAGAAATAGGCCAGATTAATCACTGATTCTGTAAGACAGCAGTTCTTTCTTTAGCTTTTAAGTGAGAAAATTACTCTTTTCTTGGTAGTGGTATTTTTAGGGGGCCAGACAACACTGATGTTGCTGTGCAAAGGATATTTCCACATAGGTCATCTGCTTGTACTTGCATGTAGTGATGTTACACACGTGATTTAGGCATAGTGGAAAGCTACCTGCAGTTCAGAAGCACCTGATACCTTGATGCTTTACTGCAAGAGGCCAAGACACTTAAAAAACTGAGTAAAATCCTAAACTGTGAGAGCTTTTAATTTTGTTTGTGCCTCAGCATAAATGTGAGGGCAGGATAGGGGGGCAACAATTTAAACAACAGCATGAGGGGAAATAGTTTGTGGTGGGTTGTGTATCTTTTTTATTATCTTCTGTGTGTACTGCAGTCAGCAGCAGTGATACCTGAGCTGCCTATAAAGTAATTGGTGTGCATATTGTTACTAGCAGAAGCCTTTAGTTGGAAGTGGTTGCAGAAAATGTTACACAACTTTCTATGAAGTCTACCAGTCTCCCTCCATGACTTGAAGTTTTTTATTCCCTGCAGGTTAAAAACCTTTCACTTTTCCATGTTCCTGTAATTTCAACATTAGGAGACTGGAGTCAGTGTTTTTTTCAACAATTGATGTTTCATGGTCTGTGACAGCAAGTGATCAGTGAATGTTTATTTCTCAAGAATGTGCTGTACAATTTGAAAATACAATCTAAATACACAGAATAAAAATAGTCCATGTCATGCTTATGTTGAGATGTTTGCTGAGGCTTTGCAAAAAAGAGCTTGTTTGGGTGTATTTTGTTGGATTGTCATCACCTGCTATCATATTACAGGTTTTCAAATCTAAAATGAAAGTATTCCGCTGTCAGTCCTGAAATGTGCAATATAAAAATGTTATGTGGAAAGTAGTATTTGACAGTCCTTCTGATATTCCTTTCTCTCTGCTATTGTTATCCTAATAGGGCTTTTTCTTGTGGGGGTAGACAGCTTAAAACATCCTTATATGTTCATGGAAGTGTATGAGCTTAAGTGGTCACGATCTCCATTTGAATCATTGGTAAGAGTCATGTTAGCAAACAGGTTGTGTGGCATTGCTGACAGTTCATTCTACTGAATGAGAAAATTGCTTGCCACTTCTTGCTTGTAAACCAAGCCTTTTTCCCCCCTGCTCCTCGCATGTGGAAAGCCAGATAGTTGGTTTTTAGGAAGTCACTTTTGTCTTTTTTCTTCTTTATTTATTTGTTAGCTTGGTTATTTTGTCTTTCTCTAGACAACAGGTGTCCACAAGCATAATAACTTTTAGGATCAATTGTCTTTCATATTGTCAGTCCAGTGTCAAGGTTTAGATATAAGTTTATGTAGAAAAGACAAATAATACTTAAAGAAAATAGGGAGGGAAGTAAAAGTAATCTATTTTTCTTTGCACTTGTTTGGGTTCAGAAGACTCCTGGTATTTTTAAGGTTAAGGTGTAACATTAACACATTTCTGTTTATTTTCCAGTCTATATGATAATTATTGATTCTTGGGGATCAGTACTTAGACTGAATATTTTGATGGTTGATGAAGAAATTGATTCAATATTTCAGATTTGCTAAGTTGTAGTTTGTTAGACTTGCAAGTTACAGATTTTCACCAGAAAAACTAAATCGAATGCAGTCTTTATTCTTTGAAAGGATTTGATTGTGTGTATCTTTGCTGTGATCCCTGTTGATTTCTTCAGCTCTTTTTTGCAGTAACTTACTGGACTCAAATTTGGGAACTTCAGAAAAATGATATGATTTCGTATGTATTTCCTACATATCCTGAAAGGGTAGAATTTCCTACGTAATTGATTCAACATCTCTCAACATTAAAAATAGATCTGTGAAATTCTCCACATTTTTTGGCAATTTTTCATTGTAATTGTGCAATTTTGGTTATTTTGATATCTAATAGAAATCTGTAGCTGATGTTTAAACAAACTAGGCTAGCATGAAAGTGAGAATTTTTAAAATCAAAGCTAAAAGTGGAAAAAATCCCTGCTAAAAATATTTGCCACGATTTCAGCATTAGAGTAGTTCATTTGTGTTGCTTTCAATAGAAGCCTCTCACAGATTCCTGTTTTGTTCTCTGTATTTCAGATTTTAATTGTATCTTTGCTTATTTGATGACATTTATTTCTTTCCATCCAGAAAGGTTACCTTCAGCAGTTCAGGAGAACTTAATCCCTCGCCTATCTAGTGCAATCAGAAATAAGCTTTGACACACAAGGAAGAGTAAGTTAAAGAGCAGAAATGCATATTAAAGTACTCTTACATAAGGAGGGTATTTTTAAATGATGCTGGCTTAATGGTGTGGATTTTGTAAAGGCACTGATATGGTCTCTCGTAAACACATGCAGTTAAAAAAACAAGACTGTCTTAAGCGTGAGAATTTTTCTGTAGAGATCATGGAGGGCTGAGAGACTAAATCCATTGCCAATGTTCTTTCTCATTTTACTTGAAAGGTTGGAGGGCTGCTCACTGGGGTTTTTTAGTGTAGTTTTTACTTCACAGCCAGATTGAGCTTGCACGCAATTTGCAAGAGCTTTCACAGTTTCCTTTTTTAATGCATTTACTGAAAGAAGAAAAGAAGGAGAGGAAAAGATAAGCACGCAAAAAAAAAATCCAGTACCTCTAAGGCATACTCAAGATTCTGAAAGTGCTTTTTTGAGTGGTGTCCATCATAATGGAGTCTGGATCAGACTGGAAGCAACTGTAAAATGGATTTACTTTCTTCCCTTGTTAGAATAGCAAGATGTAAACTTCAGCCATATCCTGGGCTGCATCCAAAGCAACGTGGCCAGCAGTTGAAGGAGGGGATTGTGCCTCTCTGCTCCAGTCTGGTGAGATCCTGCCTGGAATGCTGCATCCAGCTGTGGACTCCCTAGCACAGGAAGGACATCAAGCTGTTAGAGCAAGTTCAGAGCAGAGACACCAAGGTGTTGAAAGGGATGGAGCACCTCTCCTATGAGGAAAAGGTGAGAGAATTGGGATTGTTCAGCCTGGAGAAGAGCAGGCTTTGAGATGACCTAATTGTGGCCTTCCAGTACCTGAAGGGAGACAACAGGAAGGATGGAGAGGGACTATTTCCATGGACATTTAGTGACAGGACAAGGAGGAGTGGATTAAAACTGAGAATAGGTTTAGATTAGATGTTGGGAAAATATTCTTTACTGTGAGGGTTGTGAGGCACTGGAACAGGTTGCTCAGAGAAGCTGTAGATGCCCCATCCCTGGAAATGTTCCAGGATGGACTGGATGGGGCTTTGAGCAACGTGGTCTAGTGAAAGGTGTCCCTGCCCATGGCAGAGAAGTTGGAACTAGATAATTTTTAGGGTCACTTCCAACCCAAACCATTCGGAGATTAATAGAATCATAGAATGACCCATTCTGTAATTCTAAATATGGCTTTTATATTTGTATGTTATGTAAGATAAAATAATCATAGATTAAATTATGGGGGAAAAGTGAAAAAAAGGATTCTAAAACACCATTCATATTTTATGCTTTGATATCAGGCTAGTAGCTGAATTTGTTGCAAGCTAAACAGTCCTGAAAAATGTCAGGAAAAATGGCTGTGTTTCTGTAGTATTGACTTACTGACCACTTTATACTGTTGATTTTGATGCATAACTATTCTGAGCATGTTTCATGCTTCAGTTCCTTGTAAACCTTTGTCCTAGCATTGAATCCCAATTTGTCTACTAGATGACTTAAATGATCCTTACGGAGAACTGAGGATTGCTGCATACAGTTTATGTATACATTTTATGCAGAGCAAATCCTTCTTTGAAGATTAGTTTGTAGATGCATTATTTTCTTTCCAGAAGTGCTGTTTTTGATGGCATATTCAACATTTTGATGGTATTTTCAACAATGGGCATGCAACTACAGTGAAAGAAGCTACAATTTTTTTCGTATTCGTATTTTTCTTGTTGAATATATGCATTTATGGCAAAATGGTGTGACTGTCCCAGGGATCAAGTATTGGTTAATGTGTCTGTACTGCTATATATTTTTTCCATCTGTTGTTTAACCATATTTGCTCTTACATATTATAATCAAACAGTGCAAATGTTTTGAGTACTTTCAAGTAATAACTAATTTATTTCCAAGCAGTGTTGTTGCTCCTTTGCTGAAGTTGAAGTAATTTTATAAAATGTGAAGCATTGAGAAAACAAACAGAAAAATCGTCAGCGATGGCCATATAGCCTTTAGCTGGAGTGTATTACTTTTCATAGTCTAGAAGAATCTTTTTTGCTCCCAAGAAGTCAATTCCATTATTAATATGTATGCATGAGCAATGTGCTATTGTCCAACTGTCAGCGTATTCATCATATTTTATGGATTTAAACAAAAATTCGTTGAGGCTTAGTAGCTTATTGTATCAGAAATTTTAGTTGTTATTTCAAAACCAAGTATAAATATGCATTGTGACAGTGCTGAAATTATGTAAAATATCAAATATTCCTGTCAAATTGGCTGAGTCACGTATTTCTCTCAACTTTTCTTTTTTTGTTATTTCAAATTTAAGGAGCTGTTTTGCAGCATACAAGGCAATTAGAAATAATAACACACTTCAGTATTTTTACTTGAATAGTTTCAGCTGCTTGAAATTTAAATTGGCCATCTAAGATACAGGACTGAACACAGATGTCAGAGTAATGGCTGGCTAGTGATCTGCTTGATTGTTTAAAGGAGTACTTTAATTTTGCGGTCAAGGAAGTCTAGTTTTAAAAACAGACTAGAAGAAATAATTGTTTAGAGCAAGCAGTTTAAGAGCAATAGAATTATTTAAGAGAACAGAATATGATATTAAAACTGAGTAATTTTTAAGTGCTTTGGCTTTGCTTTAAAATACATTTGATTTACCAAAAACAGTAAATATATTTGCAGTACATATTGAAAATTTTAACTAGACAGTGTAAGTAAGAGGTTTGTATATTGGTCTGTTTCTTATTCTGTGTAAAAGTTGGCATTTGTTTTTGTTCTGACATCCTCACATAAATCACAGCATCTGTCTTTTGCTGTTTATAAAAAGGAAAGAAATTGTTGGCTTATCTGCAGGGGATGAGTTACAATTCTGTTCGAGAGCCATTTTGAATATTACCTTCTTGCTGAATAAAACAAAATTCCTTTTTGGGTTTTGAGGACTTGTGATAAATCTTTGTAAACTTTATTTCAGTTTCTCATGGCCTGATTTCTTGTTTCATCACATTTTTGGGCTTTCCACCTTTTTTTGAGGATGGGATAAATGAAGAGAGTACCAGAATAGAACTTACATAATGTGTTTGTGTCTCTGAGGAATTAGACCAATTTTTGTGGTATCAGTAGTCATCATTCCTTTGACTAAATGTTCAAATGATTTTTAGAAGATAGTAACACTGCCTTGACTTACGGCTTCCTGTGCACAGTAAAGGAAACCAGAGACCTTTGAAGCACTGGAGATCTTGTTTGTCATTCCCTTTGAAAGATTAAAACCTGCCATAGGCACTTAAGGGTTCACTAATTAGATGTGGCAAATCATTAACATATCCTGCGATAGGTTGTAGATATATCATAATTTTTACTCCTTCTTGCATTATTTTTGTAAGAAGTCTTCACAACTACAAACTTGCACAAACTTTGTCCTTTAGACTTGTGTGTCCTTATTAGAGTGATTTCTGAAGGAACAGCCCCTTGAGGCTAGACACGTCATAGATATCTGACTAATTTTGCAAAGTTAAATAGAAAGTGAAAACCATGACATTGAGTAAAGAGGAGAATGGTATCATGACTGAACACTTCAATTCTTGTTCCTGTGCAGGACAGAGCCTTAGTTGTAAGATGGTCTTAAACTTAGGAGTGGTTCTTGAACCTTTTTTCTTGAAGGCACTTGAGGATTGGAAAAGTAAGGGATTGGAAAAACAGAAGAATTCATATTTTATTATAAAATTTCATGAACTGATGTAAACGTTTCAAAACTTAAATTCACAAATGAAATTTAAAGCAAGGCATTTAGTCTGAGGTGTGCTATGTTGGTCTAATGGTTCTTATGGAAGTTGATGGGAGTCTTCATTAGGAGAGCAATTAAATAAGCGATAAAAATTAAGAAAAAAAAGAGGAAAAATTTTACTCAAGTAATGGTGAAAAAGATTTTTTAAAATAAAATTCAAAAGAAAACTGTTAACCCGTAACTGGACTTCTTGCAAACCGTTGTTTCTTTGGTTCTTGGAATAAGGTTTCTTAGGGAGCTGTAGGGTTTTTTGGTTGCTGTTTTACCCTGGAAAGCTGTCAGTACAGCTCCCTCTGTGCAGGCCCCTGTACCTCAGCTCACAGCTGCACCTCCAGCAACAGCGGATTTGTTCATTGCTCTCCCTGCAGGATCACCCTTCAGAGCAAACTTGATCCAGATCAAGTGTAAGCAAATAATAACACTTCTGTTGACTTGATCAGAACATGCAACAATGCTGCTTTTCAGCTTTGTGGTGGCTGTTGTAGCACAGTTGATCCTCTGTTCAGCGTAGGTTTGAAACAGAGTTACTCTTACAGTGTTTTGAAGAAATTCGTACAGAAAAGCTGGAGAACTCTGATGCTTTGCATCATGTGAATGTGTGGGCTTTTGATCTAGTAATTAGGCAGTCTAATACCCAGTTTACTGTCTTGAAATGTAGATCAAATCACTGTCGTTTTCCCTATTTATTGGTGAGAGTTCCGTACAGCTTCCTCTAGTCCTTTCTCTCACTGCTTTTCAGTACCTTGTGAGTCTTTTCTCTACTTCAGTTTCTCCTCTTCTCTCGTTTCAGTTTGCATCTGTCTGTCATTCATTGCCCATTGCAGTTCCTTGCTCAAGCTTCGTTTTCCAGTGTTCTAGTTGCTTTATCATGGGAGCATCAATATACGTTTAGCCTTAGAACTTGTTTTTGTTGCAACTTTTAAAACTGTAGATTCCAGAGTAACTTTCCTATCAAGAACAAATTTGTATGTGCTGCTTCTCAGTCCTTTTGTAGTAGATGTTTTAATATTGGTACGATACTAACAATGAAAATAGCTGATTCTTTTTTTCTTTCCCCTAAGACTGCACGGTGATAGAGCATAATTTCTCTTCTTAAGCTTATATGCTTTACTGTAATTGAAGACTGACAAGCTGAACAGACAATTGAAGTATCCTTTATATAAATTTTAATGTGGACAGAAAAGTACAGGTTGAGCTCTTAAAGTGAACATCACAATGAGGTTGGCACTGTGTTTTGGTAATTATAATCTGTGCAATTCTTGTATGTTTACTTGGTTGCTTGCCAGTTTCAAAGATTTTTGTATGAGATTTTGCTCAGTTTTTCTTTGTTTGGTTTCAGTAACAGTATACCAAGATAATATATCTTTTTACTTGTCATTGCTCTGAAAAATGATTTTTTTTTTTTTTTTGGGAAGCCCTGTTTAATTTAGCAAATTTGGTCTTGATTCTTGGAAACTACATTTACTTTCATTAACATAGTATGTATTATATTTTTTGTATAAAGCAAAAGTTATTATGCTTCTACTGCAATTTGTCAGCTAGAAGGCACTTCATGCATACTACATGTGCTACCATCATCAAGCTTCTCCTACAGCTCCTTTGTCAATAAAGCTAATGAACTCATAAGGGAAATACTTCATTATGACGTAACAGTTTGAGTCTGTTTTATCTTTATTTGTGATAAATGTCTCTGTTTTGGACCCTACTTCCAACAGTAAAGATAGCTAAGTTGTGAAGATCCAAAGCTCTCTTGATTCTGTAGGATCATAGAATGGTTTGGGTTGGAAGGAACCTTAAAGGTCATCTAACTCCAACCACTCTGCCATGAGCAGGGACACCTTCCACTAGACCAGATTGCTCAAGGCCCCATCTAACCTGGCCTTGAACACTTCCAGATATGGGGTGGGGGGTCCACAGCTTCTCTTTGCATCGTGTGAATGTAACCACCTTACAGTAAAGGTTACACCACCCTTATAGTAAAGAATTTCTTCTGAACATGTAATCCACATCTACCATCCTTCAGCTGTAAGGCCATTCCCCCTTGTCCTATCTCTACATGCCTTTGTTAAAAGTCCCTCTTCAACTCTCTTGTAGGTCCCCTTTAGTTATAGGAAGGTGCTAAAAGGCCTCTCCAGAGCCTTCTCTTCTCTTATCCTTTACTTGTAGGAGAGGTGTTCCAGCTCTCTGGTCATCTTGGTGGCCCTCCTCTGGACTTGTTCCAACAGGTCCATATCTTTCTTATGGTCTGGACCCCAGAGCTGCATGCAGCACTCCAGGTGGGGTCTCAGGAGAGCAGAGTGGAGGGGGAAATTCCCTTGCCTTGCCCTGCTGGTCACATTGCTTTGGATGCATCTTAGAATATAGTTGGCTTTCTGGGCTGCCAGTGCGCATTGACAAGACACCCTGAGCCTGTCATCCACCCACACCCCCAAGTCCTTCTCCAGGCTGCTCTCAAAACAATTTTTCAGAATTTCTGGAAGAATTTTTGTAAACATTCATTATCTTATTATATTATGACATTATTTTAGTTCTGTGGTGGATTCTATTTTAAACTGAATTATAAAACTTCAAAGTAGATGTCTTACAGTCTATGGTCACCATAGTATCATAGTGAAAGAAGAACCTGAACTTTTAAGACACTAGCAATCATTTTGAAGAGCTAAGAACCCCCCAGATTGTATCAAAAGTGCTTATTAAAAATCCTGGTAAAAATCCCTTCAGAAAATGTTCCTTATAACCTCTGCTAGGGACATACAGGGTTCAGAGACGGACCTTGGAGAAACGTCATTGTAAGTTTCGGCAACAGTGTGGAATAAAAGATACAAATATCCCAAAAAACTTTGAGCAGTGAGTTGGTCCCAATTGTTTGAAATTACCATAATAATGTAAAAATAAAAGAGTCCATGAGATTAATCCATTCAACTGGTATCTGACTGTAGTACTTTTAAAGTAACAAGATCTGGAAGTAGAACCTCAGATTTGCTCTCAATTCCAGTAAATTTAGTCAAAGGGTATGGCTTGTTCCAGTGACTCATTCTGATGCAAGAAATGGTAATGCCTAGAAAATTCCTGTTAGAGATAGTACCTGTATAACATGAACCATGTTGGGAAGAAAAAGATACACGTTTATTTTGGTATATGAATACACAATTTACCTTTAGGTGGGATATCAGCTGGACTGCAATCCAAGAGTTTATTTCATATGATTAAAATCAGAAATGGCAGAAAGGAGAGTGCATGTCAACAGTTCAGCAGAAGGAAGCATGCACAGTTCAGTAGACAGAAATGCACTTTTTTATTTATCTGTTGCATGGTTGCTATAACCAGGCCTTCATTAAAACAATTATTTCTTTGTTTGAAAGATTTGCTTACTGTTACTGAACACAAGCGTAAAGTTACCTAATTGTGTGTGTACATCTTGTCTCTGTAAACAAACGTATAGTTTACTGCAGTATATAGTAATAGAAGCCTCTGCCATTCTGGTTTACCATTCAGCTGATGAGAAGTTTCATGCTCAAGGCTTGTTATAAAAATGGATTGAAAAGATAGAGTCCAAGGAGATAAAAAATTAAGGCTCACTTCATGGCAACAGTCTGACATTTTTATTCTAAATTTTTCATCAGACTGTAGGAGTCAAATAATAGCATAAAGAGAATCTTAAAGGTTTGGGGTTTTTTAGTTATTGAATTTGAAAATACTTTCTCTAAGAGCAAGTGTAGTTTGTTTTTCAAAATAAAAGCAATCTAACAACTCATTTTATTTACTTCAGAGATAGATGTGGTTATCAAGAGTTATGCTGAAACTGCATTCAAGATGCACAACTTAAATTTGGGTGTGATAATACTTGACTATTTTGTGCTTTTACAAATTACTAATGAGACAGATGTCCTTTTGAAGGTGTTGTTTTGGGTTCCTTTTTATTAAATAGAAATGTAGACTAATTCTAAAGAAAGTAAAGCTGTAAATCTAAATGGCAAGTACTACAAGTAAAAATTAGAACCTTAGACTGTTTAGTTTCAGGCTTATGGATCCTGGTTATCAAAAGGAAATTAAATGAGAAAATTTCTGGTTGCTCTTCAGCATGCTTTGGTATGTTGAAGGGCAGCATACCTGGGTGGCAACACAAATACAAGCTTCCCTTAAAATGTGTGTAGTATTATTTTAAAGACTATTTTGGCAAAAGGATTCTGTTTTCCAAGGCTGTTGAACTGCGTAATTCAAGATTAGCTCAAGTACTTGACATAGAAACAGTAGTTTGGTGAAAGAGTAGCATGTTCCAAAGTTTTAAAGAAATAGGCCTTCTGTTACATCAGTCCAAACACAATCTTTTACGCTGAGATCTCAGATGACATCAGTTGGACTTTGTATATCATGGGTTTAATACAGGGGAAAAAACCCAAAAAGGCTGTTCCAAAAGAGGCTAAGGAACAAAGAACCAAATTTAAAAAAAAAAGAAAAAATTACTAAGATAACATCTGTTGCCCTTAAACTTGGCTTATTGATTTTGAATGTTAGTGCCACTTCAACATGAATTTTCTCTATGTCTCATCATCCCAGCACGTGGAGTCCAGAAAGCAAAAATCATTACAGGAACAAAGTTGCTGAAAGAATGTTGTGGGGGAGGGAGAAAGGAATGAACTTGGACATCTTTCATTGTAGAGAAACGGTGGTCCTGATTGTCCTTGAGCGTGTTGCAATAAGACAAGGGGTAATGGTTTTAAACTAAAAGAAAGTAGATTCAGACTACATAAAAGGAAAAAGTGTTTTATGCTGAGAGTGGTAAAACATTGGAACAGTTTTTTCAGGGAGGTGGCAGATGCCCTGTCCCTGGAAACGTGAACAGGCTGGGAGCAGCCTGGTCTAGTTGAAGATGTCTCTATTGAAGGGATGTTGTCTGGATGACCTTTAAGGTTCCTCTCTAACTCAAACCATTCTATGATTCTAGCTCAACTGGACTGTTTTGAGAGTTATGTCAAAAGGTGACATTACAATAACAGGGCTCTTTTTTCTGCCCTGGAGTTTTACAGCAAAACTGCTTCAGTACTTCTCCAAGTGAAAGATTTCTTTTTAATATGTATCTGTATTAGACTGTAATATTAAATGATGCTGAAGTAAGATTCTTTAGGGAATTTGAGTCCATGTAGAGGCAGCAATTCAAATTCACCTTTTCATAAAACATCTTCTGTTTGTGAGATGAATCTTCCAGCTAGGAAGCTTTATCCAGATCATTGACAGTAATAGCAATATCAGCCTCTGCAATGTGATTAACACCCAGAATGGAAAGTAGTTTGGTGTGCAAGGGTTTGGCGTACTGTATGTCCTTGCCAGGATGAGACTGTGTAAGCATTAGGCTCTAACAGCAGACAAATGATAGTGTTTATAATTTGGAAGAAATTATTTTGAAGATTACTGTAAAATTTTACTTATTTCTTCTGGCTGGGAAACAAAAGAGAGCAAATGCATCTGCCCAGCACAAATACGTATTTGGGAACAGTGCTCTGTACATCCTGTTTGATTCTTTCACTGTTTCTTTACAGACATTCTGTAATAAAATATCCATCTGTCCTTAGTCTTCCTTTAAGCTGTAGCTTGCAGGATCCTAGAGAAATTCTGCTTTGCCCTGTGTGTGTCTGCTTTTGTTTACAGTATCAGTGTTGCTTGCCTGGTGTTAGTCACAGTTATTTTACCTTTTTGTAATTCTGTTAAAAAGAAATTTGGAGACTACATGTCTTTCAGATTGTGCTTCCTAATTATTCATGTCTGGTTTAATGTTATTGACTGACATTAACTGTTGTTACTTTCCGAGGTTTCCTGTATACTAATGCTGTCTTACTGAGTTGACATCTACTTACAGATACACAATTTCTTTTTTAGTGGTTGTTGTTTCCTGTGCTGAGTCAAGATGAAATCTTGTCACTGACTCAGTTCTGTGTAAGCTTTTGTTGTTGTTTCTTAACCTTCCACTGGTCTCTGTTCAAGGTCCAGAAAACTTGCTAGGATACCATCAGGTATTACCATCCAATTGTTTATACTAAAAGGAGGTAATGTGAAGGTTGAGGAAGTGTCCTTTGATGTGCTAGACTGTTCTCAGTCTGGGAGGGGAGTGGCCTTTCGAACTGATTAACTGGAGTGGCCCAGATTACATAGCTGTAATTTCATTCTTCTTCTTAGTTTCAGAATCTGGGAACCTTTGTCTAGACACCCTCAGTTACTGGAGGAAGAGCAATATGTGCGATTGTGTGTAAAAGACACACAGGGAAGAATGATCTGCTTAGACCAAGAAAAGGAACATCAAGTGATAACGAAAGATCTTTAGTCTCCATATCTGTTAGTCTTCATGTTCGAGCCTTGTTCTTGAGCCAGCAGTGACAGTTCTGACAACTTGATGCATGACACTTGCCTTATTTTGTTTGTTTAAATAAAGACGTGCCATGTTTTCTCCCTGACTCCTTGAACCCTGAAAAATACCTATGGGAGGCTGTCACCTGTTGAGACTTCATTTGGGAGCAGGATGTAGAGACAGAAAAAGAAGAGTCTGCATGTAGCTATTTTGTGGTGGGAATCGCAATGACCTGAACCGGTTGCAGAGGATGAAGGTGCTTGTGCTTTACTTTTTTCTATGCATTTTCCCATGTCGTCTTCCCTTAACAGCATTTGCTGTTGTCCTTCATTTTGTTCACAGATTGCTTTTGTTGCAGTTTGCGGGTTTTGTTTAGCTAAGCTAAATGATCTTTAGACAAAAGTGCAGTTTTCCAGGCTATTTTTCTGGTACACAGCAGTTCTATCATAGTGCTCCCTGTGAGAACAGTCTTACCTTGGACTGGGTGTGCACTAATGATCAGTACTCTGCTTCTGTGGAGGTATTAAATTGGCTTAAGCAGGCTCATGCTTTCCTCTCTGCCTAGTAGGGCATATTGCCACCACCTTGTTGTTGCCAACACAGCTATTTGCAAAGCTGCTTGGCAAACATATGTTAAAACTCTTCTTTCTTTCCCAGGTTGTCAGCTAGATAATCATTTGCATTAGGAATAGTGTCTTTGTATTTAGTATCCCTGGCCATGGATACTGTCATGATCCATGTGTGCATGTTTGGGTGACCATTAAATGGCAACATGAACACTTCAGACAAGTGCAGCAGCATTTGTCTGAATGCTACAACAGAACAAATTGGTGCCATGCTGGGACAATCTTGACTGCTATGTAAAAATTAGTACAGCAGGAAAATACTCTTAATTGACTTATTGTTCAGAGAGTTTCTGTTACTGAAGAATCTCTGAAATTGTACCAATGACAGGATTGGAGAAGGGAAGAAAAGACAATGATTTGTCAGGTTTTAAATAGTACTGAATCAGAGACCTTTGTTTTGGTAAAAGACATTCATGAATTAGAACACATTTTTGAACCGTAGTTCAAAGAGTGATTATTGCAAAAATGTGTTTATTTACTGCTCCGTTGGAATTACCTTTGAAATATCTCAGTGGAGGTATTAAATGTACTCAGCCTGACTATAAGAAACTTTTAGGCTGTTGTTTCTGCTTTCTTAGTTGTAGCCAAGGTATTATATCTCTGTTATTTCAGGAATAGTTATTGTACCGTTGACAATATTATTATCATCAGAAATCTCTAGAAAAGTACAGAATACAGAAGAGTGTGATAAGTCTAACTCATTAAATGTCTCCAAAGTGTCAGTTTTATCATACCATTTGTTTCTTAGTGTCTTGTTTTGTGTCTCTATATAATGTCTTCAAGTGCATTGCATCTTCTATGTCACCTGTTACTTGTTGGAAAATTGTACGTGTATGTTATTAGTACTGTAGAACACGTTCTGTACCATGATGCTGGTTGGTCTCTTAATTGACTAATTGAAAGCTCTTCCTGTGTTGCTATATTGTTCTTTGAAAAAAAAAATAATTCAATTACAGTGAAACAGCTTGTTTCTCCTAGGTTGGTTTGTTTGGGGTTTTTTTAATCTCCTACATGTACATAGAATTGTAAGAGAAATGAATCCAAAGTAGTATACTTTTAAAGCAGTCATGGCTCTTTGATATTATTCTTAGGCACAGACCTGTGTGTACAGTGAGTACAGAAGGGTTTGGTTTTACATTTTCCTGATAGACTTTATTGTCAGGCCTTTCCCTCTGGGTTTGTTGATGGGGCTTTTTTTGTGTTCATACTATACAGAATGTGTATAGAGGTTCAACGAGCAATAAACCAAAAATTTGACATTAGGAGGAAAAATTGTGATATTGTCATAATGTTTTATGTCTTCATAGCCTTAACAACTACTTTTTTTTTTTTTTTTCCTGGGATGAGTTCTCACTCTCCAGACAGGCCATCATAAAGTTTCCTCAACACCTTCCCCAGTGTAATTAATTTCTGTTTCAAGACAAAAAGGCCAAAATGTTATTTTTTTTAATCTTTAGAATCCTGTACCCTGGTTCTTTATTCATCCAGACAGGTGTGTCTTTAGTTTTTATCTCAGTTTATATTGTTCTGGCATCTTTGTCTCTTGGTGCTTGATTCAAGAACGTTGAAATAAGTTAAAAGCTTTTCATTGCCTTAGGTCTCGGGTTTTAAAAGAAACTTTTTTGTTAGCACAACAAGAAGCAAATGTTGAGGGCTGTGGTGTGAGAGTTCAGATGCTTAGAGGACAGGTGGCTCTGGGCTGAGAGCTGCTAGAGTCTGGGAGAAGGTTGTTCAGTGTGAAATTCTTTTATTTGGTACCTGAATTGTGATGGAAAAAAAAAAAAGCAGCTTTGAAAACTGTGCATTTTATTGACAAAATTGCTCAGGCTCACAAAAGATTGCAGGTGCTTTTCAGTCTTAGAACCAACACTGTTTTCTTGAACCTAGAAGCAGTTTTCCACTCAGATTTCTGCCAAAGACTTGCATGCTTGCAAGACTGAGGAAGATTGTCCCAGGAGTGATACTGCAGCATTCTTAATCTGTTGCTAAAATAATCTTAGTATTAGGGAGCAGCAAGCTTTGTCTGCACAACTTCTAAAGTATTTTTTTCCTGAATGCTGTATTAAGGCTTTATGCTTATTAATCAAAGCTCATAAAATTACAGACATTGCTTTTGGTTTCCAGGGATCATTACATCTTTCTCTAAAGTTCTGTGACTAAAGTTCTGAGATCTACAGTTCTGAGATCTATTGCTTTTGGTTTCCAGGGACCATTACATCATTCTCTAAAGTTCTATGACTAAAGTTCTGAGATCTAAAGTTCTGTGACTGGTAGTGTTTACGCTGCATCCGTGTAACCTTTTAGTTTTTGCCTTCCCCTTCCATAGAAAAAAGACTTTCAGTTTATGGGTCTGACAGCAAGTGTAGAAGCTTTGCCAGTCAGCTCATTTGTTTTCTTGGCTTAAGTGTGAGCCAATTTAACCAGACTCATACTGTGTTTTTTTCACTTGGCGGCTGAGAGAACAGAGCCTTCAATAATTAACATGGAGTTACTGACCATTACAACCTATCTAATCTAGGGAGATCTATCAAATACTACATCTCTGTTGATTTTGCTGTTTGATATTGTTTGAATCTGTGTAGGAGAGAACACATGTCTATGTTTTAAAGAATGTAAACTTGCTATGATTACCTAAGTAAAGCTTTTTGAGTCCAGAGAAAGAAGATAAGCATAGGATATGAAAAATGGACTGCAAAATTAGACCTTTTGGGCAGATTTGGTGCTTATCATTTTTTAAAATTCTGTGCCAGTAGAATAGTTAAATATGCCTATAGTGATGTTCAATACATTTTTGCACTTGAAGGATTAATTTTAAAAAAGTCAAATCCACCTGTACTGATTTCTGTCCTTCATAATTCTTTAAAGGCAAAGGGATTGGTGGGGAGGTGTGAAGATGTGGAAAAGTATTCATAGTCTAAATTAAATTAGGACAGGGTAATTTCCATATATTTTCTCTCTTTGGAGTGGTTCTTCCAGTTGATGATCTAGATCAGGAGCTGAATATAGATGCTCTCATTTACTTAGGGAGGAGCCACTTTGCCTATATTAACTAGTAAAATTATCCTTGGATAAGAAGTTAACCTTTGTGAATACCTTTCTGCCTCCAATTTTGAGTTATTGTTTGGCTGTGATTATATAAGTACATAAAAAAGGGTTTCACTGCAAAAGTTTAGTTCCATATTGAATTGTTCATAAGGAAAAGGGTGTGAGGGTCTTTTTGCACTGGGCAGGTCAAACTAAGCTGTGGTATTTGACTTCATAATTATTTTCTTCCATCAGTAACAAAGGCCTTGTTTGTCAGATGTCGCTTGTATCTGTACATTGTCAGTTCTTCAACCCAATGCTAATAATTTTGTAAGTAGCTGTGTTCCTGACAAGAGAGTCTAGTTGACCAGTCTCATGTGGTTTCCAAAGATCCAGTGTGGAAAAAAGCAGTAGAAAATTTGTTTCACTGATGTGAACAAATGTAATTTGAGACAAATACAAAGAACAGATACAGTGACTGAAATTCCATGTTTATAATCTGTTCTTGTAGAGTAGAATTGTGATTGTAAGGAAGTGCATCTGTACAATATGTGAATTTTACAAGTTCTCAGACTGGTTGTTTATGATCTTGGATAAATTATCCATGTATTTCTCATTAATGTAATTAATAATTTATTTGATGTGCAACACGCTAATGTGATCAATAGTTTTTTTTTTCTTTTAATTCAGGTAGATTGAAAACAGTTCAACATATTGTAAAGCTGGTTGTCTTTTTAGAAGAAGGGGACAATATCCTTGACAGGTGTTTCCTGTGTCTGTTTTTAATTAATAACCATTTGCAGCACTCTGAGTTTTCAGGCCTCTCTTTCTGACACGAGTTCATACAGAGTGCTGTTACCTGCTTTCTGTGATGTCTTATGCCTGGGCTTTAATTCACTGACCTATCTTTAAGGGCCATGCTGCATCCATGCTGTTGCTTGTGCTCTTAGGTAGGGTTTCTGGTCCTCTCCTTTGCTCCCACTTCAGCTGTCATTGTACAGGTGAGTTTTCCAGAGCAAGAACTGCCTGTAGATGTTTGGAAAATACCTACTGCCTTGTAAAGCAGCTTGTAAAAACAGTCACTTTGCAACTTCAGTGTGTATCTAAGTGGAAAAGTAATTGTAAAATGCTTAATCTCAGTGTAGATGGATCTCAGTGCAGTATAACTTAGGGAAACAGGCGAGTCAGCACTTACACTGATCCAAAACTAATTTAAGTTGAAGGACAGGTTCCCTTTGACTTCAAAGGGTTTTGAATCAGCCAAATCTCAGTAAGCTTTTGCTGTTTGTAACCTTTCTGAAATAAACTGACTAAAATTTAAGCTGTTAAATAGCTTTATTGGTTTTGATATTTTAACTGAATTTGTTTCAACTTACAAAGATTAAACACACATATTAATTGTGTGTGAAGATCTTAATGCATTCATTTTTTCATTTGCAAGGAACCAAGAGTCTAGGAAATTGAAGGAAGTGGTAGGATTTTTGAGAATTTTAGCTATTGGCTGTGTAAGCTCTCTGATTTCTGGTGAATACATGAGCGCAGAATCTAGTTGAGTTACTGCTTGGGAATCAGAATGCTTTCATGTCTGTCTGCTGTATAGCCTGCGTGTTGTGTAAAGATGTGTGTGCTAAATGAGAAGTGCCATCCTACAGTCATCGTGGGCAGGACTGGTTTGATTCAGAGAAAATGAGCCAGAACCCACCTGTTTAAATCTAACATTACCTGGATGATCTTACAAATGGAGTTTGTTTTCAGAACTGTATTATGAAAGATCACTTTTAAGAGACTTTGGGTTCAAGACAGGGGTTTAAGACTATTGAAGTGAACTGAGTTAATGACAATGAATGTTGGAAAATAGAAAAGATAAATTTTAGTGTTGTTTTCAAGGATTAATTTACATTGCTTCTGAGGACAAAAAGACCAGTTTTTCAGGATTAGACTGCAGGTAGCTTGTAAGAAGCAGCAGTTTCTTTAATACAGTGTTGCTTCCTTTATTTCATATCAGTATAAGGATTGAACAAATATGTCTCTGCCAGCTTTTGTGGGTTGTATCAGATAGTGTCATATCAAATTGCTTGTCCTCATTCTGTCTGCAGAAGACTAGAATTTGCATTAGTTGCATTCAAGTGTATGCATCTTTCTACTGTGACATCTGAAATACTTGATTTGGGTATGACTTATTCAGAATAGAGAAATTTACAGAATAGAAGAGTCAAGCCTGTGGGCTCTGTTCTAAAACTAAATATAAAAATGACAGTGTATTCTTCTCACAGCAGTTAAGAATTTGGTGAAACATTGCTACTACATGTATATTACTAATCAAGTAACTCCATTTTGGATTTAAATTAGATTTATTGTTAAAGGGAGATAAGAAGTATGCATCTGCTATAAACTAGTGAAAATTAGTACCAGATTATTGGGATTTTTCTGTGAAAGTGCTGTCATTTTAGAGAACCAGAGTTAGTTTTGGGTTGTATAGATCATATTTTCAAAACTCTGTTTACTGATGTATTGTCCTAAACCACCAAGATTAAGCAGGTTCTACAACTTTGGCCGCAAGGATAAAGTCAAAAAGAGAGACTATTTCTAAGTGCTAGATACTAGTCAATTTTTCTTCCTTTTTTTTTCCTTTCTCCTTTAAAAATCTGAATCAGCAAGAATACTGATGCGTTAAGGGAGGAAAATTTGGTTTCATATTGGTGAGCATCTTTTCCTTTTAAAAAACGGACATACATTTCAACAGAAGAAAGAGTTCACTCACATGTGGATTCCCACTCCTCATTCCTTTTTACTGTTAAATTATTTGAAAATCAATCCATGAATTAATTCAGAATTTTAGCAAAAATGGTGCTTCATCACTCCATGAAACCCTCCCTTAATAGGAGAAATGTAATTATAGTTAACAAAATACTTGGGGGATTTTTTTATTAGCTTGAGATTTAGAATGTCTCCCGGATTTTCTAATCCCTATGTCTGTTAATTTATATGTAATATTCTTCAGCAGTAGACCTTCTTTTTAAAAACTTGTGTAGGCTTAAATATTTGCAGGATCAAAAGCCAGGAACAGCCTGTGTCCCCTTAAAGGCACCTGTTTTTTCAGTTACTGCCCAAGCAGAAAATTTGAAAGAAACTGTTGTGCTGTCAGGTATCTTTAGGCCATTACATAGCTAAAAATTGCATATATCCTTTTTGAAAATAATACATGTAGGAAGATGCAGGTTTAAAGAACTTAGGGGAGAATGGAGTAAAACTACATGTAAATGATGTGTCCTTCCAAATTGTTTATGAAACTGGGTTTTTTAGACAAACATGGGCCATTTTTTTGGAAAAGTCAAAATGCAGAGTCTTTAAAGCCTGGTCTTGAACAGGAAAAGTAAACATTCCCCTTGGAATATTCTCTGAATACAGTTTCTTAACAATAAGAATATCCTGCTTTTGAGTGAAAGAGAGCAAAATTCTTCACACTAAGGTGTGGCTTTATTGCACATACAGCAAGGCATTAAAGGAGCAGTTTAGAAACTTTGTCCAGCAATATATTTTATTTCCTATGCATCTGTACCCAGTGCCTGAGTAATTCTGCTTATTCTAGCTGTGATTGTCTAAGACGTTACCCTGTTTTGTAATCCACCCTTTACCCCTTGGATGTAGCTGTTGCTTTGCCAATGATTTTACTGTTCATCTCAGACCTGGGAGCTCCGATCCCAAAGGTCTTCTTTTATCCACCCTTAATGTATTACTTGCTCTCCTAAACAATTTAATCTTGTGGAAGTTTATGCATTCTCCAGCAGCCACTTCCAGATTTGTTCTATCAATATGTTCATCTATTATGGAGCAGCTAAACAAAGTGTAAGTTCCACAGTCAAAATGTGTGTACTTCAGGATGCTGCCAATATAAAAGTAATCATATTCACAATTTGTTATTAAGCGTGGCTCTTTGGCTTTTCTCTGTTTAAAGGAGAAAGTTCAGGAATACTTATGTGAATTATGAATTTTGGCATAGAAAAAAGCTGAGGGGGGAAATATATAAGCATCTCAGACTTAAAAGTGTTCTTTGTGTTGAACACTGCATATGTGATTCTTGGAGGCTATGAGCAGATGAACAAGTTATTGTGAAATAACATCAAGGGTGAACTGTCCATATGGAGTAAGGAAGGACAGAATTGTGCCTCTTGTTGTGCAAGGACAAACGTCTGGCACACCACGAAGTTCACTTACCACCTTAGACTTGTGGCAACATGTTTATTGGCCTGGACCTTTGTTATTGTGGTTTGTTACCATTGCTTACAACTTTCCATGGAGGAATTGCCTTCTGCTTTGTTCCCAGTTCAGTCCTGTTGCTTGACTCTTATGAGAAACATCCATTTTAGTCATCACAGTTACCAGGCACTTGGCTGTCATATTTCCCTAGGTGGGATGGTGTTTGAGAATTACTTTTGTGTTTAAGGCTTTCAGCATTGTCTCCTTCCTCCATTTATGAAAAGGGCAAAATGTAGAGGAGTTCGGCAAGTTTTCATCATGAAAAGCTGGGCTGAAAATGAGAAAAGGTTACAGCCTCCTTCTGCTTAGTGGGTTTAGTGAAAGAGACTGTGGAGGAGGCCACAGAACACACACTCATCAACTTATCAGATGACTGTTTCTTTTAATATTGGGTTGTAAAATTAGCAATCAGGTTAGCTGTTTTCTTAAAAAAACCAAAACCCCAAAGGTTCTTATTTTTCCAAACAGAAATAAAAATTGCAAAAGTGTATGGGCATCTACCTTTTGAGACTTTCTTCTTCCGTCCAGTAGAGTAATCTTGCTTTAAGGGTAGTGTTTTAAGTATGACTTGCACATTGCCCGAATTTTCTGTAAGCATTCCTGCAATTTTATGTCAGTTGATAAATTTCGTTTTCTGATTAGCTAATTTTTCCTGACTTTCTGTTCTTTTTTTTTTGTTTTCAGGCTTCCTTAAGCCAGACTTAATATCGATAGAATGAAAAAATTTAAGAGGAGACTTTCCTTAACCTTGCGAGGAAGCCAGACCATCGATGAATCTCTGTCTGAGCTAGCAGAACAAATGACAATTGAAGAAAACAGCAGCAAAGACAATGGTAAGCAGATCTTCCACTTTGTGAAAAGCATAAGAATTTTGTCAGGCCCTACTCAAGTGAGCAGTGCTGGGGTTTATTTCAGTTTTCAAAGTTGCAGGGACTTCCTCACTGACTTTTTTTATTTATCATACATTCCACTGCCCTAGTTCTTTCAACAGGTTGATATGTTATTATGTATTAGTTTGTTTTGCTCTGATATTGAACTCTTACACAGGTATTTATCTAAAGCTACCTAAGTTTGTCTTTTTATGTCATGTGCAGCAAGGGTCATAGATGCTCTTTCAGTAAACAAACCCAGTGTATGAGTTTAGTGGGTCTCTCATCAGCTTCATACGGCTTCAAATCCAGTCTATTCTCAAAATCATTATTTAGTAATATGATTGATACTAATTGCTTAAATATTATATATAAAACTGTTTACCATTGGTGATGCAGTGCAGTAATCTAAATTCTGTCATCTCAGTAGTACTTCTCTTCACCAGTATGAAGGTGACTAGAAACATTGAGGGATAACCAGCTTGTCTCTGTATTCTTACCTAAGTCTTTGGCTGATCCCATAAACATGCTGGCTGCTGTAAAGTCCACAGTAATGATGATGCCGCTTTTGGATGCAATCTGCAGTAATAATCACTGGAAAAGGTTTTGTTGCTTGTTCTGTTTCCTGGGTTGCAGCATTTAAGTCATATTTCATCTTCAATGCTGATTAGTGTTCTTTTTTGCTAATATCTAAGGTTTATGTAATTTATGAAATGATCTGACTTTTATTTTTAGCCCACTTCACACCAATAAATTATTCTGAATTTTCCCACTGAAAACTGACAGGGTTTGGGAAATTTGAGTGGAGGTAGAGGCCATGGAATTTACCCTGCAGACTTTTAAAACCCCATTCAAGATATGTTGCATACCAAGACTTTTGAAGCTGAATTTACCTTTGACAAAACAAAGCTATTAATGTCTTCAATTTTTACCTTTAATCCATGGTGTATTCATTGCTGTTGTCCCATTTTTACCATGGGCCCTGCCCAGTATTTTGAGAAACAAGGTTGATTACAACTCTTTACGTGTTGATAAAACAGGTCTACTCTGGAGCACCAATTGCAATATTTTTGCACTGATACCTATGAAGTCCTTTCTGAGACACTGAGTTGTCCCACATTATTTCGCTTGTATTCCCCTTCATTACTGGTGCATTTTTTTTAGACCTGCATATACTTCTGCAAGATTGATTTCATTATGTAAATAAGTGCTAAGAACGGTACTTTCACACTGAGAAATAAGCATTAAAAATTGTTACCAGCATCAGTGAGTGTAGTGAACAGGGTTGCTGAATTGATTCATGGAAAACTGAATCCAGGAAGAAAAAAAGATTTTACTTTAAACTGGGCCATGTCCTGTATGTCAGCTCAGGGTACAGAGAACACAATAACTTGTTTCCAGAAGCATGAGTTTATGCCATCTTAAGTCATCTATAAATCCATTTGCAGATTTTAATAGTTATCTGAGAATTATCCCAAACAGCAATACTAGGATGTCTGCATGCTTGTCACCAAACTGTGACAAGCTTAACTTCTCAGCAGATATTTAAAGTGTTAAAAGAAGCAAAAAATACAATTCAATAAAATGTTTCTAATTGCAAATTCTTTATTTAGCTGTTAGTGTTCCTTTTATTTTGCTTTCCATGCTATTTCATTGGCCAAAAGGAATCTTACATGCTGAAATTGTGATACAATATGTGCTATGCTTACACATGCAGAATGTTGTGAGTAGAGTCTTAGTAGAGTCTTCTTGGATATACTCGAGGTGTTGATGGTGCTGTTGAAAGAAGACAGAGAATATAAACTGTACTTTTGCTGTGCCTAATCTTTAACTCACCATTTTATGTCATTGGAAGAAGTTTTACTGGCACTTGATACCTTTTTCAGATTCTTCCAGAATGCAATTATTAGTATTGGTCCTATCTTTGATCTTGCAGAGGTGAACAGGATACTACATTGAACATTTTTGTTTTCCTTTGTTTTTCCTTTCTGACCCTACTTTTCTTAGAAAGTAGGGTTGAAAAATGCTTGCTGCCCTATCTAGTCTTGCTTTTCTAAAGGAAGCCCTAGCTTTCCCACAAATTAAGATATTTTGGAAAGAGGATTTTTCACAGACCGCAGGGATCAGGGTTTGGGCAACAACAATTGTTGGAAAAACAGTCAGGAAATTAAATTATTTCTCTCTTTTGGTGAAAGACAAGCTTGGTAAGGAACATAGCCTGGAAGAAACCCTTCTGTGGGCATTTTAAAAAATGCTTACAAAGCAGTGCTTAAATGAGAAAGGTTTGCCTTGTCATCTTACAAAATCCCAGTGCTAAGAAGCCTCTACTAAGTGTAAATATCCAGCTGGGACACATGAGAGGATGTAGTCTCTTGAAGAATGTTCTATAAAGTGATAGCTGCATTATGGTCTTGAAAGGGCATCCTTTACTGCCATGGTGCTGATCTCAGGAGGTAGAAGTAATCGTCTCCTTAGTTCTGCTTTTAAGAATAAACAGCTCCTTTACCCTGTGGACCAGAGAAAAACAAACGTGCCCAGCTAACAGGCTTTGAATCTGTTCCTAAAGAAACTTGAAAAGCACTGTCTAGTAAACCAAAGGCATGCCAATATCTTAATCTACAGAGAATCAAAGTCAGGGATGCAAGTAGTCTTCAGAAAGTTCTTCATATGTGCCTTATTTTCAAGCATTACATCATGAACTTGAGAAATGAGAGTTGAAGGTCACTGCAACTGTGCATTTCAGGTCAGAAGGCAAGACTGGACCCTGAATACTGAAGGCCTTTACAGCAGAATTTTCTTCCATTGTTATTGTCCAATTCTTTTACTTTAACTTTTTCTTTCTAGCAAATCGCTCATTTTGTTTCCTGTCATTCCATGCTGATGGCTGTGTTCACTGAAGGTTATAATTTTATACATCCTAGTTTTTTTCCATCCTGGGAAACAGCTGTTACTGGGTTATAGAGATTGTAGAGACTGTGTCCATAGAAAACCACATCTGTGCTGACCTAGAATCCAGACTCATCTCCATCTAATTTTCACATATATATCCTGTAAAATCTTTATAATAAAGTTGCAGTTCAGCACTGCTATTCCAGATAGAGATCACTTCTGCATAGTAATACAGGGACCTTTCCTCATGGTCACCCTTTTGCAATAATCTGTGTTCTTCAGCCCCTATGAAATGTTTCTTCTCACACAGCAATTGCCTGTGATTTCAAGTAACTGCAGCTCCCATCCAGGGGCCCGCCTTGTCATTAGCTCCAGCTTTGAGTGGGTTGTTTCAAGACTCAAAGAACAGTACTCCTAATGCAGAACAAATTGTCCCATTTGTAGTTCACAGACATAAAAATAGATCCATAACTTTGATTTCTTTGCAGTGCATGGATACCACTGAATCAGCTAACCTTTTGTATGCAATCTTATTTAATACACAGCCTCCTTCATCGTGTGATGTCAGTACAATCTCAGTATGCATCACTCATCCATGAGCAGCAAAATGGGATTAGCAGGGATCAACCCATATTGTTCAGTGCAATTGCACGGAGCTGTTGCTCTGAATGTAGAATAACCATTGGCTTTGGGTTTTCTGGAACACCATCAAATTATTTTGTGACCAGAAACCTATATATCATTAAATCTTCCTTACAAATTCTACTCATAATAATTGGCTTCTGGGTGAGGAAGCATTGCCAAATCAGGTCATAAGCCATAGAAATAGAGGGACCAGTGAAATGCTTAATAAATATATCTGAAGCCTTATGAACTGTGGACTGTATGAAGTATACTTCGGGCTAGTCTTTTATCTAAGTACAAAAGCTTTTCATGGTCTCTGATGTTTCAACACATAAAACCAATTAGATGGATTTGTTGTTTGTTTTCAATTCTGCCATATTTTAATTTGTCATGCTAACAATGTGCCGGCTTGCTTTCTTAATTCTAGATTCTACCTTAATATATGTATTTAGATTAATATTAACAATATTAAATGGTAATTTGTAGGAGTTGACGACTAAATTTGCTCCTGAAATTTTTCTTTACCAATGACATACTAATAAGATTTGGCTAGAAGTAACATCCAAATCATGCATATTTGAAGCCTAATTAAGTGTAAAATTTATGCAAAGACTTCAAACACATATGATCTCTAATGAAAGCAAAAAATGTGTCTGTATTGTCTAATATTATGAAATGCATTATCACAACCTCCAAGCATGCTTTTAAGAACAATTGCAAGATGCATTCCAAAATACATCCACAGCTCTTGCATTAATTTATAAGTAATTTGGAAAGCATTTTATTTTGGTTTGTTTTTTTTTATATAGATAAATACACATGTACATAATAAACCAAAAAGGTGAAGTTCTGATAGAAATGGCTACATGAATTTGTAAAATAATATTTGTCTCCATTTGGTCTCTTTTAGCTCAGTGATGTGATCATAGGATCCAGTCTCATGAACACTTGCATAATTTTTTTGTAATTTTACAGGTGTGAGTAATAATGGAAGGATCAGCTACGGTAAAGTGCGTAAGTGTTTTTTAGGTTTAAGGCATTAATGACTAGTTAATACTCTGATAAGAGGGATGAATGTTTATAAAAATTTAACACATTGCGGTACTGTCTCAGAACATCCAAATGCCTTTGTAGTTGTAATCATTTCATATCATCTTCAACAGAGCTGAGAAACTCCCATTCCATCTGCTATGTATAATTCCTTGAGTGTGGAAGTAAAGCAGTGTGTTGCAACATATTTTCAAGACAATGTTCTTGAATTGAAAATATGAGCACAGAAATGCTTACTGGTAATAAATCAGTGAAATTTCTCTGTTGATGTTGAAGGAAAGTATCAGTGTGAAATGTGGGCAGGTATGGCGAGAAGAAATCCCCGGAATTTCTAGAGTAACAGATTACTGAAAGTAATTGGCAGTTGTCACAGCTGAACACTGATTCTTGTACTGTCCCTTACACCATACTGACATGTTTTTATTCTAATCTGTATGTACCCTTCTGTGCTGTGGTATACATCCATTTTTTGTTATTACTGTTCAGTATGGTTTCTCCATCCCACGTACATTGCACAACGTAGTGTTCTTTCTTCCCTTCTGTTTTAATTTGCTTCTTCCCACAAAACCTAGAGGCTCTGTTCATGTGTGGAAGTGCTTATTAAGTGAAAAGAGCATGAAAATTCAGTGCCTGAAAGCATACTGCAGAGACCCATAGTCTTGGAGGGCTGTGTGTGGGCCTGGTCCACTCGTAAGTGTTTTCCTTCACAAGCAGAATACAGGTTTGGCAGGAGGACACAATGCTTAGATGCTGAAGTGGGCTCTCTAAATATACCAGATTTCTGTTAGTGTAGGCTCAGTGATGGATACATAGAGATTTATTTTCAAATGGTACTCAGGTGGAGTTATTAAATACAGAAAAGTGAAATGCACATAACTAGCCAACACTATTTATTTTTGGAAGTGGGACAAAAAGGAACCAGATCCTCTGTTTCCTGATTTGGTTGGCAGCGTTGTCTCAGAGGTGTTTGCATTGGGAGTTAGAGGGTAGTTCTGTGTGGCAATGCAAGGATAGAGGCCAGGGATACTGGTATCTTGGCTATGGTGTTGACTCATATTGAATGACATTGTAGCTGAACCATTTTTCTGAACAATTTGGTGTAGTGTGATGCCTTCTGCGGTTACGATTTTAAACTGATGGTACGTTATGCTTGTATGATTTGAGGTACAGAACTGCCATGCTTTTGTTCCAGTACAGGTTCTGATGACCAAAACTACTCACTGAGAATTATCTTCTAAGCAATATGTATATAAGTCTTAAAGGCAGGGTTTTGACTTTGAATATAGTTCACTTGATTGTGATCTTTTTTGTCTTGGTACCCAGACTGAAGGCAAAACCCTGTTCTATGTGAAGTCAACTTTGAAAGGCTTCTTATAATGTTTTTCAGATGTCTTGATCTCATTAGTTGCCTTGTGTATTTGTAGTTTGTTTTTGTGCATTGTTTTTATTTTGTTCATTATTTTAAACAGACACCTTGGAAAAATTTCTGTCCTTTTTGTCCCAAATTAAAAAAAAAAAGGTTATAGGACATTATAGTGCCTTTTTAATAATTGTGTTTCTTTAGGGTTTTATTAGCATGTTTTTTCGAATGTGCTACCAATATTTTTTGCCCTGTGTTGTCCAGGTGAAGAACATTGGCTCTGGAATGACTGCTGTACTCAGATGGGTTAATTTGAGCAATGGGAGGAATCACTTGAGGTTTTGCTAAGTTTTTAAAATTGCAGTAGTCAATAGTTTGAAGGTTTCGTCTTATTGTTTAATGAAAAAATACCAGTTTAAGTGGTATTGAGTTGTTGCTCTGTTTTTAGAGTGACTTAATATTTTCCTGGGTATCACATAACAGAACTAAAGGAAACAACCCCATAAAATAATGTAGAAATACTCAGCGTTTTGTAGTGTTCCTCATCCAGCTCCTTGAGAGTGCATATATAGCAAGCCAGTTGCTGCTTTGGGTTATTTAAATGTGTCTTCTATGAAAGCTGTCACCTGCAATCAACCAGTTTTACTGAGTGGGTCTGACTGCTTTACAGCAGTGTAATTAAATATTATACAGCACAACATGGCAGCTCTAAAATACCACAGATTCACCTGCTTACATTCTACACTTTCTGAAGAAATAAAGGGCTTTGTGACAATAGCTTCTTCAGCAGTTTGTTCAAAATACTTTATATTTCAAGTCCAAAAGAAAAACAGTTTTTATTGCCATGAGACACGTGAAAACTGAGTAACCATTAACAGAGCCTAACATTCAGATCAGGTAAATGGATGTGTAGTAGATGATGCTGAAATATGATTAAGCTATACGATAGTGGCATTTGAGGAGCCTGTATAAATAATCTTAAAAGGTTGTCAGGATGCATTGCAAACTTCATGAATGCAAAGCTGTGAATGAGTATTTAGCTTCACAAGTGTAGATTTTTGACACTTTTCCATTCTCTATCAAAATGGAAAAGGAAAAAAAAACAACCTTGGAAGTTTTCTGGAGCAAGTGTGAGGTCAAGGTGATGGAAAAGAAACTGCATAGAGTCCTCTCCTATAAAAACCATTAGTGGATTCTCGAGACATTTAGGGAGATTTTGTTACAGTTGAGCCAGTCCAAAGTCAAGTTGCAGATAAAAGTGGCAAGTGAGGTTTTGCCTCCACCCGTCTGTCAGCAGCTCTGTGTGCCTCATGGTGATCTAGTTCAGAAACCTAAATCAAAATTACATTTCTTTTTTGTTGAGATATGGAGGCGGGGCGGGG
>VZRZ01006827.1:355105-441087 GCA_013398175.1 Climacteris rufus | reverse complement strand
GGGGGGGGAGGGAGGCAGGGACCTTGAGCCACATTTTTGATAAAAGGAGTGAGTTGTGACAGGCTTGCTGTCACTCAGAAATTCATCCTTACTTAGAGTATGCCTGAGTTCAATCCTCATTCTATACCCAAATCAGTAATCATAAATGCTATGTCTCCAATATCTCTTATTTTGATTAGAAAATCTCCACTTGTGCATTTTAATTTTATTTCTATGAAGTTAAAATATGTATGGTTCCCATATCCAGAATGGATAGTGGTTGTGGAATCAAAACATTTTTTTGCAGACTTACTCAGCTCTCACAGAGATGTTTGATTTAATGGTAAATGTCACCCTGTATGACTGGTGATTTTAATTCTTTATTAAAGCTAGTTGAAGCAGATACCATTCCAAAATTTAGGCAGTGAAATCTGAAAACCAGCTTGGTCTTTTTGTCACATAATAGAGATACTGATGTGACATAAAAAAAAGAAAGAGTTAGTTGAGTATGTGGTATTATATATTCATAGGAAGTGTTTTTAAATGCATTTACATTCCTAATGAAAACACTTTCTTTCATTAATCCACCAGCTGAGTGACGTGTGACAGTATGTCAGTTGCTGAGGCTGTGCAAAGAAACACCCGGCAATTCTGCAGGCTCTCTGGAGCTCAGCTTAAGTAAATCCAGTTAAGTAAATCCACCACAGGAAGGAAAGTGGTAGTGTGGGTCTTCGTTATCATAGATGGATGAGGAAAAGAAACATTGTGGATTTATTGGAAGATTGTTTAGCTCAGGAGTAATTTCAGGTCAAGGTTTGTGGTTAATTCAAATTGCAGTTAAAGGAAGAAGAGGAAGCATCTTTATAAAATTGTTGCTTTACTTAATTCCTTGAGCAGGCTTGTTGGTTATATACACTGATGATCTGCTTGACTCTAGCAGTTTTTGTAGTTAGAGAGTAAAAAAAATCAGTTCAAACTGATGTTCAAACATAAATTTATGTAATTTCACAACTGAAAGATTTCAGTGGTTCATTTGAGGAGTTTTCTGGTCTCATATATTTGTTAGCATTGATGTTGGCACTATTTCAAACTTAGTGAAGCAGTGGTACCTTACTGGTACAGTGTTTTCTTAAAATACATGTGTGTATTCTAAAACAGATCATGGTCTAGCAGCTCAAAAACATTATTAAGCCAGGCTGATTGTATTTTAAAGAGTGTTTTCTTTGAATAGTGCTGTGGTATTTACTTTGGATTATGCCAATAGTAACGGAAGTTTGAATGATAGAATGTGAGAAGTACAAGAAAATGATCCAAATTATATAAACAGTCAGCTCAGCACTCACCTGACTTGAAAATCGAGTAATACAACAGTGCACAGTCATACACTTACCAATTTTAAACCTTGCTGAAGATGCATGCTTAAGCAAGATAACATGGATGTGGCATTTAAAAAAAGGGGTGTGTGTTTTTAAAGACATAAAATTAATGTGTGTGTATATAAATGTATTTTATAGGATGTCTATTGCAATAATTGTTTGGGAACTTTGAAAAGAAATCCATGTGGTCATCCTATGCATCACTATAATATTTATAAAGACTTTCATTGAGAATGTTATTTAACTTTTTTCCCATTTAAAGACTAGATTTGCATGATAGCTTAGTAAGCTGCCTAAAAAATAGGAGTTGAAATGGCATTCCATGAAAGATGCGTCCAAAATTTGTAGCCAAAATAAGAAGAAATATAATAACAACTGATGAAATACAGTTTAAAAAGAACCACCAGAGTTTTTCATATCAGTTTGTTTTATCAGTTTGGAATTACAAATTACTGAGTAGGGTGAGGAAGGAGAGCTAGAGATAAATAATTAATAAGATAAGATAAATAATTAATAATTCCTTATTGGAATGGTTGTGCCAGCGAGAGCCAACACAAGTGAACTGCCCAGGTGCTGCAAAAGTCTTGTGCCATAAGGACAGGTGGAGTTCTCCCTGTCTGTTCTCCAGTCTCTGAGGATGACATTTGAGGGCAAGTCTAAGATTAGAGCCCAAATACAGCATCATTTCCCCAGCGTACTGGGTCAGATTCTAGCTCAGAGACTTCTGAACTAGGCGAGTCTCTGCGTGGTTAGTAACCCTGAGCAGATTGCTTATTCAGTCACCCCTTGACTCTGTAAGTTCTGGTAGCTGTAACATACTGTGGAGAGGAGTTTCCACAGAAGAATCATTTTGTGTGCTGTATGCAACCTGCCATGGCTGGCTTTTCCTCCGACCCTCCCTCTTGTGCTGAAGTAGGTGGTGGATACAGTGGATTCCCAGGTGCCCTCTTTAGCCCTCCCCCAGTCTGTGTGCTGTATCTTGCTTCTATTGTTTTAATCTCTCTGAGACAGGAAGACCAGAACTGTGCGTGATCTCAAAATGCAGTAGATCCATACACTTGCACAGTGAATTTTCTGGTGGTTTTTTTACTCCCCTTGTAATTTCCATCACTCATTTTGGCTGTGGCTGAATATTAAACCAATAGTAGCTTGAAAATACCGACTTGTGCTACTGGAAACACCTCCATGATTTCAGCTAAGCCTTTGAGTGGTTGCTGAGTTATATTTACCAAGTACAGTGACACTAAAGTGAGGAATGTTTGTGAGTCTTATATAGGAGAAACATTTTTTAAAAGACAAATCAAACCTATAATCACAGAAATTATAGATGTATGTAGCAGAGGCATTGACTGTTACAGTATAGACGTATTTTATTCATGACCAGACAGTTCACTAAACTCACATCTTAAAAACTGCAATGTTATACTTTAAATGTAGTGATTCGACATAATAATAATTCTGGAAAAAATGAAGTGAATTTAATGAAATTATAATTTCAAAAGAAGTACTTGTAGGTCTTTGCAGAGAGAGAGTTAAGTAGCTTTCTCAAAAGTACTTTATTTAACGCTTGTATCTCATATATGCACGAAAACAGTAATAAACAGTCTTGTAAATGAATTTCCAGCAAGTGTTTGCTTGATAATTTTCAATATTTATTCCAGCTCTTGGCTGTTACTGTCACATTTGCAGGGAGGAGGCAACATAATGCAGAATTCATGCAAGCGTTTCTTTAGAAGTTCCTAGCATACAGCAATGCAAACGTAATGGTATATAACGAAAATACTTTTCCAAATCATAAGCCTATATGTTATACTGTCATATGCTGTATGATCCCTCCTTTTTTGTAACTTAATGTGTATTACGATTTTAAATCTATAAGCAAGCAGTATTAATACTTGTCTTAGTCAGAAGTATAGTGTCATGTGAGCATTTTTGTAACCTTCACTTCATTGTCTGTCAGTAGTTATGCCTGTCCTACTACATGACCTGAATTATTGTGGCAAAATTTTATAATGGGCTCCAGAATTTAGTACTTAGGACAGTGAAGGAAGGTAATAGCTGCCTATGATGACAAAAGTTATTTCTGTATAATTGGATCTTATTATATCAACCATTTGTCTTCCATTTTTATATAAATTTACTGTGTGCTTATTATTGTGATCTGTATTTATCCTTATATTTGAGCTGAACTTTGCATATTTTAGGGTATTCTAGGAATTTTCTTTCAAAGTGTAAAATACATGAAAATTTACCATTGCCATGAGGAAAACAAATTTTTTAAACAATCCTTTTTGCTCATCACACTGTCATGTTGATAATGAACGTAAAACTCAATCTCTAGGTAGACATTGTGTATTCCTAATTCTGGCCCCTTTGTGTACTGCACAGTTCATGAAGATAGATTACTTTCAGCATGAATAGACAAAAGCCATAACATGCAAGGGAGATGATGGCCTCAGTGCACTGTGAATGCACCTGCAGTGCATGCATGCACTCACTCACTCACTCACTCCAGGGGGGTTGATGGTGCTGGAATCCTCAGCAGCTACGAGTGTGTAGAGGAGGGTATAGGTGGCCAGGACAGCTGAGGTACAAACTGGCACACTCAGCTTTGCTTCAGCTGTATGGTCCTGTCCCTCTCCTCTGCTGCCTTTTATGCTTCTCCGGTCTTTGCTGGAATGTAACCTCGCATCTTCAGTTTCTCACTAATGTTTACTTTGTTCCGGAATTTCCGGGGTTGTGTGAGACAACCGTTTTACCATGGGAGATGCATTGTCAATTATCAGGCATCAGTCTGTCTCAACAGTTTTGTTCAGGTTTTAAGTTACTTTCCAAAGTGTAAGGCTATTGACACTACTGGCAGAGCTAAAAATCATCCAGGTGATTTTTAGCAGTACTAGCAACAAAATATTTCCATGCTAACAAAAAAATTTGTGAATTTTCTTCCCAGGTTTATTTTTAGGGCTTTAAAATAAAACAAAAAAAAATGAAGTACTTGATCAAAGGGAGGAGAGTTTTTATTTCCCAGAGTTTTCCAGGAAGAATTCCATCTCTGACTTGGCTCTCTTTTTTTCATAAGACTTTAGTTTTAGGAACAATGAAAATGAAGAAGTACATGCTTGATAGATAAAATTTATTGCTTATATAAGGAATACAGATGAAGCAGTAACTTCGAAGTTATGCATCTAACCATTAAAACCCACCAAGCATCAAAGTTACAACTGCTGATGATGGTCTTAACAAACTATGTATGCATGAGGTATTTGTATTTTCAGTGTTACTATTCGTTTGTTCACCACTGAATGTAAACTCAGGTGTCAGGTTTTTAGACTAGAAACTTTATCAAATTCAAATCAAATTAGCAAGGAAGTTGGAAAGCAAGAAACAGATGTTAATATATCAAAAGCAGTAGTAGTGCTGGATGTGAACCTGTCCTGTCATGTGGAAGTAGTAATAGATTTTATTAAAAAATTGATGGGGAATTTGCTGCCTGCTGCCCTAGGATAAATGTGCTGTTGAAGGCATACAGCAAGGAAGCTGATAACACTCTTAAGTCAAAAGGGGTGATACAAACTCTTAGAAACAGAAATAAACATTTGGGACAGAGATGTGCAAACTTTGAAGACCCTGGTCATACTACACAAACATATACACTGATGTATGGTGTATTTTTCTTCATGTTCACCCACTTTGAAACTGTGTTTATGAAGGATACTGATGAAAGGATGCAGGCAGGTTTGTAACAGTGCTGACATGTCCTTTCTGTTTTCTCCCTGCAGTATGTTTTTTTCCCAAGGCTTTTGTTTTTTCCCCTGCAGCAGCTGAGTTAATGTTTTTTGGTTTTTTGTCTCACTGTGCTATTCGTGTTTATATGCAAAAATTCCTTGCATAATTATTTTTTGAGGTCAGTGACCTGTCCTTGGGTAATTCTGTCTGTGTACTTCTGTCTCTTTGCATCAGACTAATCATCATAATATAGCTGGAAGGTTTTTGTATATGTGGGGAGGGAGAGGGTTCCCTTCAGGATCCTGTTTTCTTTAGGGTTATTAGGTATTTGTTGCGTTTCCTGTCCCTCACTGAAATTCTGCTTTCCATAAAATACGTTCTCCTAGCTATATTATTCATCTTACCTTATTTTGGAAGGGAAAGCAAGATTTTGGGGTCCCTGCTTGTGGGAATATAAGTTGGAGTGATGAAATACCATCCCAGACTGCTCCCTGTCCCAGTGAAATTCTGGGCACACCTGGGAGCAGTGACTCCAGTGGGTGCCGCTCCGTTCAGTAGCTCTCATGCTGCAGTTGCTCAATGTGTGGCTGCTGCCTTTTCTGAATAATACCAAACAACACAAGTGTGTAATGTTAATAAGAATGAAATAATGGGAAAATAAAATTGGTTCTCAGCTGTTCTTTGGGCATAGCTTCTGGTCTTTGTCCTAGTGTAGGGACAGTGCTTGCATGTAGCTGCCAGATGACTGTTCTCATTTTCTGAAGTGGGAGTATTTCACCTTTATTTTCTTGTGTGAATGACTCCATTGGTGGTTCTGCTAAGTCCACTGTCATCACAATCAGTGCAGGTGGACATCTGTTCTGCTTGTAGAACCATGTCAGTCCTTGAGTGCTAGTCCATGAATGCGCAGTCGGGTTGCTGGGTGAACGTGAACACCCAATTGCTGTGCACACTTGTAAATAAGATTTTAAAAATTCTAATGTTTCATCATTTTAGGAAGTGTTTATCAATTATAATAACTTTAAAGAAAAAAGTCTCTGTGAACTATCTGAAACACAATCCAGTAGAAAGCCAAAATAAAAAATTTAACACTTAATTTTTCTGATATCCTGTAAGTTAATAACCTTAATTATGACATGACAGCTCTGGTAGATGTAGACAGGTACGATTACTTCTAATGATGTCCAATAGCAAGGCCTTGGTATTGGTGACCTGCAAGAATTTTGAGAAGGAGAATATTTTCAAAAGCTTGCCGTTGAATTTGTTCATCATAGTTGATCTAACACGTGTCCTGTTTAAAAGTAGAGATGAAACATTGTGCAGTAAGACAGAAGAAAATAAGTACAGTGTTCTGGTTGTATTGACATTCTAAGACTGTATATTCAGGGCATTTACTCATCCAGCAGCAGTGACAGAATTTAATAAAATTAAATATTAATTAATATCATGGTTTGTATTTGTTTGTTAATAGAGAAATGGCCATAGTATGATGGTCTACTGTTAGCATGAAAGATAATCTTACCACACTGGTGATTTCCTGTTTACTAACTCTTTTTTTTCTTTCTTTTTTTTTCCCTCTGGCATGTTCCTGACAATCCTACTTGTTTGTGGCAATGAATATTTCGATCCTTGTGAATTATAGAGCCTATTGTGAAGAATGGCAGGCCTCCAACGTCTCACAGCATGCACTCATTTCTCCACCAATACACGGGATCTTTCAAGAAGCCCCCCTTACGGAGACCACACAGCGTCATAGGGGGCAGCCTCGGCTCTTTCATGGCAATGCCCAGAAATGGGAGCAGATTAGGTAATTTCCTACATTGTTTATTTGAATTAATTTTTCTATGAAAAATAATGTTTGTACTGATTCACAGCAGGAGATACGGTTATTCTAATGCTTTCATAAATCTCTGGGTATGCAGTAACTTTTTCTGGAGTTGTTGGAGAAATTTGGTTTTAAGGCACTGAATGTCTCTTAGTATTTTCAGGAAGAAAGCAGTTAGAAGAACATACAGAAATCACCCATGAATTTTTGACAAGTGTAAAAGTTACAAAAGTTACAAAATACTCTTTCTTAGTACTTGGCAAGAAACCCATGTATCCATCTCACGTAAGCATTGGCAAGAAGTACAATAAATGTAATATGAAAAAAACAGAGAATAATCATCCTATATGTGGAATTTTTAAAGAACTGGTGTATTGCTTCTCATTATTATAAAAAAAATGTTAGTGACAAATTAAGGCCACTCAATTATAATTATCTTTTTGTTGTGGTCCTGAGCAGTGTTTGTGCTTCTGTGAAGCAAATAAGTTATGAAATATTTTTTCTTCTTCCAGTAATTTGTCATCTTGCTGCCTCCAGTCACCATTAATATTTTACCCTGCTTTTATGTTATTTTAAATTATGCTTAATTACTTGATACTAGAAAACGAGAGCAAGTCACAGCTTAATTAGAATTTTATTATTTTTTCAATCTCCTGCCCTCCTTTAGAAGTGTGATAAACTGATCTTCAAGATTAAGCTATGAATCTTCAAGGTAGTAGTCAAACCACTTATATCCTCCTCTGCTGTAATACTATTCATCATGTTCAAAAATATGCCTTTTTACTGCTTGAGTTACCATTCAAACTGAAAAAATACTTACATGCTCTTGATTTTACTATAGGAGCTGTTGCTGTCACAGAAGAAAATGGATTTTAGTCTGCACTATGTGAACTTCTGATTTCACTCAAGTCCTGTACACAATATTTGCTTTTTCATTTTTGCCAAGCCAAGGTTTAGTTAAACTGCCAAGAATCTAACAGGAAGAGAGAGATTAAAAAAAAAAAACTAATTGTGTACTTAGAGAAATCTTTATTTAGGAATATTTAGTCTTTATGGATTATTTGTCAAACTAGATATAGGTAAAGTACAGGAACAGCAAAGATGTTGTTGAGTACAGAGATGTGTGTACTCTCGTGTGTTGCCTTTAACAACATTCTATAGCATTTTGGAATGTAAATATACCAGTGACCAGTCCTCCTCAAAACTTCACTATGAATTTCAAATGAGCTTTGCAAAAGGGAAATTCATAGTGAAACAGTTTTTCTTTTCTTTTAATGATTTTTTCAGTTTTTTCAAGACTTTATTTTTCACCTGAAAAATATACTAATATATATGTATTGCAGAAGAATGCCATTACTTTTATTTTTCTCAGATGATCACATTTTATAGGTGATCTATTGTTTAAATAGCATGCACAGTTTGAATATGTTAGCCAGTAGGAAGTGTTACAATAACATATTCTAAGTAGCTACAGATTCCTGTACCATTTGTAATTTTGTTAAAGTGGTATGGAGTAGACACACTGAGTGTATCACAGGATCACAGAATGGTTTGGGTTGGAAGGGACCTTAAAGATCATCTAGTTCCAGCCTCCCTGCCGTGGCTAGGGTCACCTCCCACTGGTCCTGGTTGCTCTGTATGTGTATGTTAAACATCTCTTTTTGCTTTGGATACGATAATGCCTTATTTGAATACTCCTTATTTGAGAAAAATACAAGCTACTTGTACATGTTATCTAGTGGTAAAAAACAGAAGTAGAAGTATATGCAAGCATATTTACTCTTTCTGCTCCTTTTTCACATCTTTGTTCCTATTGTTCCTGCCATATGAGAAGGGTTATTACTCATCAGGAAGCTGAGGTTTTCCCTATTGGCATAATGATACCAGAAACAAAATGGTCAAATATGCTACACTACATGAGACTTTTGTTTTCTTTGCTTTCTTCATTCACCCTCTTTTCTTTACAGTTTTTCTTCTATTTCATGGGTAGAAAAATGGAATCAGAGAGATGCCTTGAAATACCACAAAATGATGTCAGGTTAAGATGGTTATTTAGTTAAATAACCTAGTTAAATAAACTGAGAATGCCACTAGTGCATCTTCATGCAGCCTCTGTTTGAATGAGATTATCAATATAAAAATTGATTGAGAAACCCAAGAGGGTTTTGGAGTTTTGTTTGCTCTTTGAGCACTGAACTTGAGTTTCTGCAGTTGTGGTAATGTGTAAAATCCGAAAATACTTTAAAAATAATTTCTACTTGGAATCTCTCTGTTAGCTTTATGTTTATGGTTTGTAAAATGCTGTATAAAAATTTTCTTGAACTGTGCCTTTGTTTAAAATTTCTTAGGAATTTTTAAATTTCGGATTCAGTTATCAGGATGCTTTTAAAGAACAGAGCTGATTATCAGACCAAATTGTGAAACTACTGATTGAGCGTCTAGCTGAGGGACTATTTTAGTTCACTTGTATCTGTACAGCTTCTACAGTTTGTACCTCTGGAAACATTGAACTGCTGCAGTCTCTGATGAAGCCAGAGCTAATAAACCTTTTTTGGACCTGACCTGGCTGAATGCAGAACGAATCTGATTGTCCTTGTTCCATATTTATATTAATGGCGCCTATGGAGAGGCGCCTGGAATGGACAGAGCTAACTGATAGTGACCTTCCTGGTGAACTGCAGTAACAGCCAGGACAGAGTTAATCCTTGCTTTTGACAGTTGTGTTGCTACAGTTATGGAGAAGTTTTGTTTCGTTGTCATAAATATTAGTTGAAAGGAATGATGTTTCCATACAGCTTTCACAGTTTAGTAATGTTAACAGCAAAGGCAGTTTCTCATGATGGCCTTCCTCAATTTGAATCATATTATCAGTGAAACTAATCATACAATGCAGCCACTTCATAGAAAAGTAAGCTTTGGAAAAATGTGCCTTGGAAGAAATACATTATGCAAGTCACATGATTATTTGTGTAATAATTTGAAATAAGGTGGAAAGATCGTGCAGTCTGACTCAGTACTGACTAATTAGTGGCTTTGATTATGGCTCACTTGGAGGAGTTCCTGTTTGCTGCACTGTGGGTTCCTTGTATTAATTTCTTCTGTGGTGCATTGCTCACAGCTGAAAGGAGGACAGCCTTTTCCTTTAAATGTACTTCTGTAGTTTCCTTGGTATACTGTAGTCATCTGCAGCTTTTCATTACTTGGCCATTCTGTGTATTTCATAAGATACATAGAGTACATTAAAATAAATATCTGTGTGAGAGAATGGCTTGGGTATTGCAGTGAAAGCAATTCAATGCATTATTGAATGTTTAAAACCTCCAAAGACTTTGCAGACAGGCTCTGATGCAGGTGAACTTGTCTATAGAAAAGCTTAGAGAAATTAAGGAAATGTTTGCATGGTTTTCATCATTGCTTAATCAAATATCATCGTGCACCTGTGCAAAAGTGATTAAAATGTCTGGGTTAATGCCTTAGTCTGGGGTTTATGCTATTAAAATAATGAACGTAAGGCTCTACTAATGCCTTTTTAATTGAATCAAATAAAAGGATGCATTTATATTAGATGATAACACAGTCACATTATTTTTAAAAAGCTTAAAATTATATCTGTTTAGAAAATAATTAAAACATCTGTAAACCCTTATAGATAGGAGCAGTTGGGTATTTAGCCCATTGGAGATTCATGCATGTGCTTAGTGATACAGTTTTGGTTCCTACAGATAGTATCCTGCTTAAACCCTCTTGGTTATGTGTATGTAGCTTATCCAGACTTACCAGAATTAATCATATCACAGCACTATTCAAATCATCATCTTATATAAGTCTGATATAGTGCATTATTAGACTTGAGTGGTACAAACCCACTTTGTTTTCACATTCCTGATTTATAAAGAGCAGAATCTCCATGTAGCTACATTATCTGTCCCAAATAAATGGGTTTGTGTTACTAGTTCTTGAAATAGTTCTGAGTTGTATTTTATTACATAGGTGATCTTAGTAGAAAAACTACCTTTGTCAGCTAGGGTGCTCTTTGTAATGGCAGTAGCCATTACACTTCATTTTACTGACAGAATCTCAAGAGCTGTAATTGCAAAAATGACCTCTCAGAAAAGTATTTTAAAAGAGAATCTTTATTAAATAAAGAACTGATTTGGTGAATGTGCTGTTTACCAGATACAACAGTGCTGGCATAACAGTTTTGCTGTAAATAACGTTTTCAATAATGCTTTTATATAACTAAAAGTAATTTTCCACAGTTTGTTAAAGATTTTAGAAAAGACAGCTGTCAAGTCACTAAAGAGATAGAGCCTTGGCAAAAGAGAGTCACCGTTTTTCTGCTTAGCTTTAAAGTTAAGGCTGTTCCTTAGGAACTGCTTTCAGAAAAGCTTTTCCCGTGATTCAAACTGCCATGCCTTTAGAAGCACTGATGAGTATTTGTCTTGTCTGAAATCAGAAGATTGCTTATTATATGAGGATTGCAGGTTAATGTTTTCTTATTTAGTCCAAATCTGAGCTTGACTTGCAGGGAAAATTCTGATGTGGTATGGAATTTTAATGGAAATCCAATAAACTGAATGAAATCTGCATCACTGCTGGAAAATTTGCTCTGTGCATGAGATACATGCTTAGGTTGGGTGTTTAATTACAGTATTTTGAGGTAAAATATGTGTTGCTGATGACTTACAAGTTAATCTTTCTTTTTATATCCTTCTGTTTTCCATGAAAGGAAATTGTTTGTACTGAGGAAGAATTTGTTCCTTTGAAGTCTGCATGATTCTATGTGAGCCAAACTAGACAGATATTTTCGAAGATGTGCAGATAATGAAACATGGGCATAATGGCTTTTTTTCCCCCTAGAACATCCAGTTTTCTTGCTTGTTGATGGTGGTGAAACTTGCAGTTTCTCTTTTGGGTTTTGGGGGTTTTTTTTAAGTTGCTGTAGTGCTTTGCAAATGTTAAATGCTTTCAAGTGTGTTGGTGGTAAGGCTGAATTATCTCTGTGTGTTTTGCTAATAATAGCATTTTTTAGGGATAGAGTTCTGAGATTTTTAGTTGTTCCTCAGCTTCTCTTACACTTTGTTCAAGATAATGATTAATAACAAGCATCAGGAGACAGCAGGGAAATTTGTGTCTTTTGAAGCACCTCTTTTATAAGTATTTAATCTCTAGAGTAATTTTGGAGTTCGGGTATTTCAAGGGTGATGATGAAGCATTACTTATAGTGAATTGCTTTTATGACCAATTTCCCATGTGTGCCCTTTTGCAAATCATTTGGCTCTTCGTGCTATTAATGACACTGCCTTGATTTTCTGTTATTCACTACAGTGTTTGTCTCCAAAGTCTGAAGAATTCTTTGGTGCTTAAAAGTAACGTATATGTACATAATATACATAAACTCTTTCACATGGGTGAATCTTAAGGACTGTTTAAAAATTACCAATTTCAGTTGACATGAAGATCCTGCAACATCACATAACTCAAACGGTCTGATATGTAAATTCCTCCATAAGGTCACAAATTTCACTTAATGGCTCTTAAAAATCAGGTTCTCTGCTGAATGCACTTGTATGCTATGGGCCTCGATTTAGATGGTCATAATACATCCCATTCCTTCACACATGGATATCAGAGGGTTTTACATCTGAAGTTCTCATATTTGTCACTTCTGAAAATACTATACCTCTCCGGGGGATTCTTAAGCTTTCTGAAGATACATTTAGGTTACTAGCATCAGTAGTCTGATTTGAAAATACTAAATATTCTCAGTAATGTTGTATATCCAAGAACACCTCAAAAAGAAGACATACTGAGGGATTTTAGGAACTGAAGCTGGGAGGGGAAGGTCACTTTTGGGAATTAAAATTGGGATTGGAATGTTTGTCTTTTGTTTTGTAAAACTGAGTTCGGCTGCAGTTCAAATAAGTTTGCATAGAAGTCCTGTTAAGTAATCCTGTTCATTTTGTGATTATTACTGAGCCGTGTAAAGTGTATATCAAGACTACCATGGCTATGATGAGTCTTTGACTCTGCCATGTAACCTGATGCACGGTAATGATGCAGTTGTTTTCCATCTGTAAAAAAAGCTACTTGATACAATGCTGTTTAACTATTTTCAATTCTTTGGATTATTTTTAAGATATTGTTCATGAAAATTTGAAAATGGGATCAGATGGGGAAAGTGACCAAGCTTCTGGAACATCATCCGATGAAGTTCAGTCTCCCACAGGTGTTTGTCTGAGAAACCGGATACACCGACGGATCTCAATGGAGGTAATTTGCTTTTCATATAAGGATCATTTAAATTAACAACAGAGTTGGAGGTTGCTTTAATTGTTTGTTGTAACTGGTTGTCTTCTCAATTAACTGTAACCAACCCATCTGACGTATTTTGTGCGGAGAGCATTCTTTTCATACTATTTAAATTTGTCTCTGTTTGCCACATAGAATGATGGTTATCTTGCACTGTTTATGAGCTGTTAATTTTGAAAATATGTTTTGAAACTTGAACTTTTGGGAGGAATTTCTGAAGTGTAGCATTTGAATAGCTTTCTGTCACATTCTGTGCAATTCACTGAACGTATTCAGGAAGATATATGGTTTGAACATTTTTTACTTAACACTGTTTTCTAGTCTTTGCAAAACTAATGCTACAGCAGCAATGGTCCTGACTGCTTCAGCCTTTTCCTCTCTTCCTGTTTTTTTTTCATGAACGGAACTTTACAGGATGGTAAACAAAAGGAGGAAAAGTACCTTATGAATAACTGTGCACATAGTTTCCTTTATTTATGAGTCTCATTATGAATACTAGCCACCCTTGTGCTTGCTTTGTTGTCATTTCCGTTGGCGAACTAAAACAGAACACTTCCCTTTTTCCAGAGTATATAAAAGTTACAGTTATAATGATGTCATTGTTACAGAACCATGTAAAATTTTGTAGTTGCTGCTTTATAGCATACATAGCAATATGCATAGTTGTAAGATTTTAAATCTTCATTCAAGGCCTCATATCAAATACTGGATTGGAAAACAGATTTGGATAAGTTACAGTAGGGTGTACATGCCAAAAGTTTTTTATTTGTGAGACATTCTGTTATGCTTGGAATTCCAAAACTCTGAGCATGTAGTGCAGATATGATTTCAAGAACATAAGTATTAGCTGTATTAATTATTTATATAGTTTCTTGCACCTGGGAAGTTTTGTCTTCAAATTCTTAAATTTCTATGTTAATCTCAGGTTTGATGTAAAACCTTTATTCTCTCAACTTTGCTTGCCGAAGTTTACTTGGAAGAACAAAGGTAGTCTATTGGTTTATGCAGGAGATGTAAGAAAAACAGTCATTGTGAAAACTGGCTTATCAGAATCTATGATGGAGAAACTAAAAATCAAAGAAATAATTTAAAAGTATTATTTACTTTTTGTTCATTGTCCATTTCCTCTACATTTTGAAATGTGCATTTAGAACAGGAAAGAAATAAAGAAATTAATGATGTATGATGAAATTAACAAAGTGAAATGGAAATTTGTCAAGTGTTCCAGACAGGGCTAAGAACCATTAAATTAATCTCTTTTGTATTAGAATTCAAGAACTCTGAAGGAAATTACAAAAGAACTCAGGAACAGTCAGTAAAGTTCAGGAAATTTCTGTAATTTTTCAAAAGGGGTTTTTTTTCAAATTAAAGGATCTTGGCCTCTTTAATTGTAAAACAATTCTAATATTACTGTTTAAGAGGCTTTGGGAAGCTTTAAAGTTTTTATGTAATGCTAATTTTCTCATTTTCTTCCAAATTTATTTCAAATGCTTGCTTTTGACTGTTGAAATTAACATTATTTCTTCATCACCTGGCTCCGTCAATGAGAGCACGAATGTTTTTTTGGCCTCCATTCACGTATATTCTTTGATAATTCTAATGTTTCCCTCAAATCACCTCAGTATTGATACAGTGATTCGGTGACTTTTCCCCCAAGATTTCATGCTGATGTCTGCAAACAGCCCCAATTCTGAATTTTAAGAATGCTGTCGATGAGAGGTGTTTTTGGTGGACTTAAGTTTGCTTCTTAGAAGTGCTTCGTAGCAGAGTAGGTGAGACTTGCACCTGTTTGTGCATTCCAGAAGGAGAAAATTGTAACAATCTTGTAGCTTGGTTGAAATACCTTTCTAATGATAATCTTTTCAGTCAGCTCTCTTATTTCCTAAGTGAAAAGGCTTTAAGTGATTACATTGTCTGCCTGTCTTTCCCTCCTTCTATTTATCCCATGAGTCATTTTCTGTCAGTTTTGACAGATGATTAGAAATCTCCAATTCTAATATTCTATTAATTTCTGTGAAAAAAGCTCTGCGTTGGGAGACATTGCTAATGTATCCACTGCTAGGAAAGATGCAACTTTTTAAAAACCACAATATCCACATAGAAGTTGAGTTGCGAGATGTAAGTCTAGAGAAGACCCAGTTTTACTCAATTTGCTGTTTGTGGAATGGGATCACTTGATACCTTGGCCTTTGAGGGAACCAAAGAAGGTTTCTTCTTGTAGAAGGTTTTGCCTGTATGCTTTTGTGTGATTTGTTCCATCAAGCACAGTAGTAGCAATGTGATTATATAAAGAGAAAGAAACAATCTTTGTTGTGAAATAAGTTTCTATTGTTTCAGTTTTATTTTGATGGCTGACGGGCTTCTGTCATCTGTAGACATTGGGTATCCTGAGGACATACTCCCTTTATAGCCATTTAGGATGAGTTATAGCTGGATGCTGTACATCACAGGTCAGACTAAATTAGTATGTGTGTGACAGTATGTTTTTGCTATAGTCTGCTGAAGTAATTAGTCCCAGCTGAAATCCACTGTAGAATGTATTTCGTTAAATGTACACAGTTGGATAAACTTGATAAAGCAATATGCCTTGTTCCTCTGCATTAAGATGAATGTGCCTGTCACACTGTGGCTGTGTGCTTTCTTGTAATTAGTTTGACCAATATGCGCTGTATTTATAATGGTTTTGTACATAATTTCTTGGTTATATATGTTTGTTTCTCTCTACTGAATCAACAGAAGTCCTAATTCATTTGTAGGTAACTAATCAGGTAAAGCTGAAACCTTGGTGCAGTCCTTTTTACTTGAAAGAATTTTGTATATATAACCAGAGTTTTCATGCTTGGCTTAAACTTCCTTTAAAATTCTGAAAATTAGCAACCCAACCAGCTGGGGTTTTTTTTAATGCTTTCTGAAAACATGTATACTGTACTCAGAGTGCTAGCTAACTAAACTGGGTATTAATATTCTTGGCATATTTTGTCTATTAGAATACACATTCTGATTTTTAGTGCCCATCCCCACTGCAGTTAAATAATGCAGAGCTACAAATAATGTAGCTACAAAGTGTTGTCAAAAAGCAGACATATTCTCTGCTGCAGAATATATAAAAGATTCTCTTGGGAAATAAAACTTGATCTTTCTAAAATTTTCTTGTAGAGATATCCTGGAAGATAGAGAAATACAAAATAGACAACAGAGAGAGAAATGGAAAACGTGTTTGTTGCAGCAGCATCTCCATAGCAATAGAAAGCTGAAATTTCATAACCTTAAATTGCCCTGCTTTAGATAGGAAGTCATCATACTGCAATGTAACCTAAATACGAAGCAGCAATCGTGCAGTGAGAGAGGATCCTGCTCTGCAGTGAAAAGTCTGCTGGGGTGAGAACTTTCCATGCACAGTAGCAGCGATGGAGAGACAGCTTTCAATCTGTCATATCCACCCGCCCCATTCCCCCATGACTTATAATTTAGGCCAGCGTGACAGGGAGATGAGAATGTGCTTGCTTCGGAATTCAACAGCGCTGCAGTAGTGGTTCTAGATTTTTTTTTAAGGATTATTCCTTTTTATCATGTGCTTTGACAACAAAGAGAAAATACCAGGTTCTCATTGTGTTGCCTAGATAAAGTTTATTTTGCCTGTAATCCACAGGCTACAAATTGTTGGTAAAGCAGTACTGTTTTTCTCTTTTTTTTTTCTCCTTCCTGGTACTCATTCAGACAGGAACTGTGCTGACAGTAGGTGTGAGCTTCTATTGTGCGAAGAATTAGCTTCAAACGGCTGTTACATTTTAATTTAAATATCTTCTATTCTCATGCTAATATTAATGGTTATTTAGTAAATCAGTAAAATTGTTTATCAAAACAGAAGGATGGAATAATTTTTTCAAGTGTCAGTAGCAATACAGCTTAAGAATGACTGCACATATATCTCTATTTTAAGTGTAGGTGCTTTCATCATGCAGTGAAAAACACTTTTCCAGATCATGGAACTATAGCTTAAAGCATTTTCACTTCAATTTTTTAATATAAATTCATGTTTCAGTTTGTAAGCGTTCATTGGGAGCTCTGTGCCCTGCACTGGATGGTGAGTGCATCATTAAGAGCTGTGGTGGATAAAAAATAAGGAGAAACAGTCTGTGCAAATTGAAACATCTGTTTCCCTTTCCCAGAAGTCCAAGGTCTGTTAGCTGTCTTAGCATGTGAACTGGCGGAGGGCCATAACCCACTGTTCACCAGCCTGTTTCCCAGATATTTTATCCTGAGAAACAGTTCTTATCCATCCAACTGTCACATTAGTGACAGAAGTGTGTTCCAGATCAGACTGCTCCTGCCACAGTGCTATAGGGTATAATTCTCCCCTGGGAGGATTAGCTGCAGGGTTAGTACTTCGAGTTGAACAGAAAGAAATACAAAAGCTATGAATTGATGAAGTAGCAGGTGTGTGTTGTGCTTCTCACCTTCAAAAAGAAAGGATATAGATGAGAAATGAGGTTTTTTGTGTTTTTTGACTCTTTACCAGGAGTGTGATTGTTTTGGGGGTCTTGACACAGCCTGAGTAACTCAACGTGCTGTTGGTCCAGATGGGCAAGGGTACCTTCTCCTAAGTAAAAGCCACAACATTAATTGATGTTTCAACTGATAAAGCGTTAAGAATTTGTTCATGGGCTTCAGGTTAGAATGTGGTTCATAGGTCCCCATTCTCATGTGCAGATAGGGCACTCTCAGCTCAGTTCAACTGTTTAAATGCTTGCACAGCAGATTGGATGCACTACTGACCCAGGTTTTTGGTCAGGGGCAGTACAGTATTTTCTTCTGCCATTAGTTTTGGAAGCAGGAAGCCACTTTATCCAAGATAGCCTGAGCATTCAGCCCTACATATCTTGCCATTCAGGAGGCTCCCTTGTATACCAAGCAGGCATTACTACATGGGGCCTTCTCTGAGTGAAGTTTCTTCCTTTCCCCTTCTTTCTGTGCCTGGCAACTACAGAACTCTCTCTGCCTTATTTACTGGGTTTTGTCTTACTTCCTTCTGTCCAGTTCCTGAGAATTCAATAGATTTTTTTGATTGTCTCTTCTGTCAATCTAAGTATGTGATCACCTACCAGAAAATATTAGTACTAGACAAAAAAATTTGAAGCTGAATACAATTAAGACTTTCTTAGATTTTCTGTGGTCACCATACTATCTTCATTCAGTCATGCTTGGCTCATTTTTCTCAACCTTTTTCAAGGTTACACTAGAAAATATGTTAGCATTTTTATAAACTCCCACTTCCACGTTTCCATGAAGCTTGGCGATTTCAAAATCCCTATTCTAAAAACCCAAGTGCATCTTCTAAATTGCTAGTATGGTTTTGATGAAACTGATGGACCTCCTTTTGATCTGTTTGATTGGCAGACTTTCTTTTATTCTACAGAAGAAAACTGACACTACAAGAAAAGGTATTTCAGCTTAGATAACAGATGACTTTAACATGCTTTTTACTAGATCTTTTAAAGGGTAACTGCCTTTGTTTTCAGCAGTTAACGCTTTTTTTGCCCTTCTGTTAGCAACCTTTGTAATTCTGGTGCTGAAGTTCTTGCATCCACTTGCAAATGCTCCTTTAGAAAAGTTACTGCACTATGCAATATTCTTCCTGTAAGGATGGAATAGATGCTTTTTTGGGTTTGTGTTTTCATGACTCAGAGTTCCTTTGAAGTTCTGTTTAGGAGTAGTCTAGTATCACATTGGATGTGTTCAGCCGTCTATAGAACACATCTCTAGTAATCACAAAAATGCACCAGATGAGAAGTCAGTAATTGGGTGCAGTTTCATACCCTGCACTCCAGCCACACTTCCGTCCAGGAAGGTCAGATTTCCCATTTTCATTTTCAAGAAGTTGGTTTGTTTTGAATTACCCGTTTTTTTCATGGGATTTTCCCTTTGGTACTTGAAGCATTCTTGATAGCAAATGCTAGTGTTTGTAATTAATCTTACACAAAACTGTTTTAAAGGTCCAAGTTTGCATTTTTGCAATGGTATGTTCTGGTCCTATGGTATTTTTTCCTTCCTCTTTTGTTTTTTGTTTTTCTTATAAGCTGGTAAATTTAGGCTACTTTTTTTCTTTTGGGGCAGTTTCTCATATTATGATGTTACAGAAACTGATGAAAACATACAGAAATCCATGTTTAAAAATCAGGAGTGTGTAGTAGTAAATGAGGCAGAGCTTTCTGTATTAGCTTCTGTTCCTGCCCAGCACCTACCACTGAGTCAAACAGCCATCAGACCCTGGATTTCAGCAGGGTTTATGCTGAGGCTGATGCCACAGAGTGGTATCTTGATAGGTGAAAATTTAGCAGGCAAACAAAATCAGATATGATCTTTTTATGTTTGTTATTATCATTTTGCATATTCTTCCTTATATTCTCTATATTCTTAGAAGCTTTCTGATGCAGTAAAATAATAACAAAACAAAAATTTCAGAAGAAAAATTTTCAGGTGTTTCAGGTATAATCTGTCACAAATTTCCTGTGTATTTATATATTTGCTGAAAGGAAAGTTAATGTCTCACATTTGATTTTCCTTTCTCCTTTCTCAGATTTTTCAAAACCGGTTTTATGACACACATATTTGTTTTGGTTTGGTTTCATTGGTTGTGAATAGAAGCTCCTGAAATGCAGTTTGTGAATACTGTGTTTGTGCTGAAAAGCTTAAGCATTTCTCTTTAAAGCTACTGGGAGATATGAAGTAAATAGAAAAACTGCCTGTGTTTTTTTTGAAAAAAGAGTGAAAGAGCAGTTTTTATTCAGCTAATTGGTAGCCTAAGCAGCATATCCATGAAATGGAAATTCTCACTAAAAGTATTTTGAAAAAGAAAGTGTTCAGAATTCATCTATTTGCCTGCTTAAAAAAACCTATTGACCTGTAATTCTAATATTGTGCCTTCAAAAATACTAATAGTTGCAAATATTACTGAAAAGATACTTAGAACATTTCACAAGTTTTTTGTGGTGCTAAAGTAAATAAATGCAAGGATATCTGTTTGCGTTTCTGGTTTCTATGCTCTATATTTTTGTATTATTTATTTTATATTATTTTATTTGAGGGTCATAGGTACTGTAGATATGGGCAATAACTTTCTTCAACTGACATCGGAGTCCTTGCTTTGTTGATTGATGATTGCAGATATGCTGGGAAAATGTGACACCTAGTCCCAAAATAGAGATAGGTATTATAGGTATTATAGCAAAAACACTTCTGGATTTCCTTACCTCACCATTTTTTTTGGCCAAGATGCACTAGACACTTCAGTAAATTTCGCTGAAGTTAAATAAAGATGATTCTAACTCAGGACAGAGAACGTTTGAATTCTACATGTTAAAACTGCTCTAAAAAGAAGCAACTCAAAACATTCACATTTCTGAGTCTGTCTTCTGACAACTCAAGTCATTGTGTCTTTGACTTACATAACACATTTAGACAATAAACACTTAATGTTTTTGACAAAACTGAAAAACCATCATTAAACATAAAGAATACATAACCAGAAAACTGCCCAAGGGAAGGATTTGTTGAGGTCTTCCCAAGTCCCGTTTTCACTACACTACAAAAAGCAAAACTGAAAAACTGAGACTACTTTTATTTTTATCCTGTAACACGTATGCCAATTTTCAGAGTGCTTCTTCCTTGCTGTAACAGTAAGTCTCTCTCATACCTCCTGGGCTATAAATACTGCTGATCTTTTAACTGAGAGACCATTTCAGGCTGCTACCACACTCACAACCTCAAGTGCAGCAACAGAACAAAGATTTATGCCTCTTGTCAGAAAAACTGGAAGGGACAACACTGATAACATTAGCTTCAATTCACTCTTGCTGAATGTTTCATTTAGCAAACCTACCAGCTGAGTATCTCCAAACTCAGTATTTCATTGCCTTTGGCCAGATGTTCCCAGTGGTTTTGGAGGAGACTGGGCTGGGTCTAAGAAACTCTGGTAACTCCCCCTTCCAAACAAAGGAAGCAATTATCCACTGATACAAGGTTAGGAGCCAAGGGAGTAGGAAGCTGCCTCTGTCAGTGCATGACACCAACTATATTGTCAAGCTACATCATTATATAGCAATTCTTATTGCTTTGGCTCTTTGGTATATTGGTGATCTACGTTTCCAGACCAACCAATACTTAAGGTATGCACTTACCGTATGGCAGCAGACAACTCACTGGCCACTCTTCCTTTAAATTTTAGCGTAGTTTTTAAGAGTTGATTTCACTAAATTTCATCTATAACATTTTGTTACAACCTCACAAAGAAAAAATAATTGTTCTTTGAAGTTTGCAGACATCAGTCTGACAGCCCAAACAATCCGCTACGGATCAAATGAAAATGCTCTCTCGTGTAAGCATTGGCCTGAATCAGCCTTCTCACCAGTTTTAGTGAGCACCAGCGAGATGTGTCAGCTGCAGCCACAAGCTGTTCACTACTAAGTCACTATGCTTTTGTTCACTGGAGAATGCTTAATGACATCTAAATGCTGCATCGTATAACCTTCTATGCAATGCAGTTCAACTTTGTGACATGATTACTGTAAAAAAAAAAACAAACCAAAACTCCAATTTTTATACCATTCTTTCCTTGCATATTTTAACTTAAAATGTGTATTAGGTGCTATTTCATGATTCACAAAGCAAACAAATTAATTTTAAGACATTAGCTTATGCCAGTGAGAATTTACACTTCTAATATACAACTTTTAAGCATGTACTTACTGTATCATTTTAGTATCAAAATACCATGTGGAGTTTTTTTCTGAAGGTTACCTTATCAAATTTCAGTGCATTTTTGTCAAATGACAGCACAGTTGAAACCAACTGGATCCTCTACACAATTATGACATACAACAAAACTGCTAAAAGCAAAAGTAAATAATAAAAAAAAGCCAACCCCAAAACAGAGAACATATTTGTACAAAATGGTGTTATCTTGTTACAGCTCTCTAGACCTCCAAGGTCTCAAAGCAAAACACCACTATACACATCCACCTATAGAAAGAAACCTACAGCATCCTTGCAGCACACTATTTTAAAACCTTTATAAATAGGCTTCAATTACTGTCACCAAAAAGACTATTTTAAGAGCTGAGATGAGTTATCTATACCAGTTTTCCTTATGTGTATATAAACCCATCATCATTTCCCCACACAACTGGCAGGGTTAGCTATAATTTCATTACGATGCATAAAGTGCATTTTTTTCCTGCCTTTGGCAGCGTGATTTGTATCTGAATTATTACATTTTCCTTTATCCTTGAATGTTGTTATTGCTATTATTTTACTGAAAACATTAAATCACAATTAATCAATTACTCTTAAATTTGAGGAAAGGGTCATCAAAGAACCTTTTCTTCTGTTAGCAGCAATAATGAAAATACGATCTTAAGATCCATCTACAAAGCATCATTGCTACAATCTCACACCACAAATCCATGCTGATTTTCAACCAGTCTATTAAAATGCAACACAATTTAAGAGAGCATCAACTTTGAGAACTGAATCAAGTGACTTTTTACTTTTGGGACAGAACTGACCCCAAGTATGGAATTCATTCATCAATTAAATCAAAAAGTTTTTTTCCAATATGCTAGTCGAGTACACAAAGCACTCTCAGGGATTTGAATCACAAGATTGAGTCCACAGGCTGTTTCAGACTCAGAAGAAATACCACTGACCAGAGACAATGCATGTTCTCTATCTCCTCCCCAACATAAACAGTTTGTCAGATTTGATTTTGACATGCCAGGAAAAGACAAGGAACCAAGTGTAATCAGTGAAATATTATTATTATGATGAATTCTAGGGTTAAATCTCTATTTTGGCACTAAAGTGGCACTAAAGAATATTAAATGAGTCAAGTCAGGCAATAATAAATGGGAATAGCTGGTAAGTTTGTATTATGGAGAATAGGAGATGAGAAAAGGATAGGTAGCTATGAAAAAAGTTGAGAGTCAGATGTGTAAAACAGAATGTAGTAACGGAATTCTGGTATTAAAGTCTTGTGAATGGTTTACTATGGGTGACAAGTGAAGAAGTTGATGTTTGCAACAGTATTTTAGGACATCCAAAAGAGGACCAGAGGTAATGAAATAAAAAAAGGTAGGGTTTTTGGGTTTTACTTATGTGTGGAAAACAGGCAAAGTTTGGGGGTTTGGTGTTGTTTTTTGTTTCGTTAATTTAGAAGACAGGTTTGTTTACTTATAGTGTTAAATTCCTCAGCTCACGGGACCCGTAGGATTTAAGTTGTAATTCCTGCCTCCTTCTCTTGTGCCAAGTGTAAGTAGTCGGTGATAGACAGAACTTTCACATCAAGTTACAGCAACACGGTTGGATGCTAGCAAGATGAAAGAAAAGGCTGGACAAAATATAGTTCTTAGAGCATTTGCTGTATCTGGCATTAGAAATAGATGGTAAAGATAAGCATGGGTTAGGATAGTTTATCTCCACAGAAAGCAAAGTGGTATTAGTGTCACAAGTGCTTACATGTTTATCTGCCGTGAAGCAGGGTAGGACAATTGTAAATCTCTTTGCAGACAAATGATAAACATAGATTGCATTACTCTGCCAGTAATACCAGTACTAAAGCAAAACTGAGAATAGGCATTGTATATGAGGATAGAAAATGTGTTTTTAAGTTGTGAAAGGAGGAGGAAAATGCCACAACCATTCTGGTTCCCCTAACAAATCAAATGGTGCCTGAATATGTTCTCCAGAGTATAGTCTACAACTGGATGAAGAAACAGCTCATTAAGTAACATACAGTAAACCGTAGGCATTTGAGCATTTAGAGTATCACATTTATAGTACAGTGACATACTTAGTTGCAAGTTGACCTTAAAAATAAGTATAAAAGAATTAACTGGAAAATGGTATGAATTGACAAAAGCTTTTTCAAAAATTATATCTCATTTAGAAAAATCTTAAGTGACATGCATGAAAGTAATATAATTTTAATTTTCTAAAAGATAGTTTGTTTTACTTGAAGTACTTTGTTGCCCCTAAAAGCTGAAGTTGTACATTCCAGTAAACCTTTGCTTAATAGTTATAAAGGAATGTACCCAGATTCCCTTTGCATAGCTGAGGGTCTGGGTACACCGCTTACGCACCTGTTACATTTAAAAAAGGATGTATAAATACCATAGAGAGTCGCTCTAATTTACTACCTTTAAAAATTAAACAAAAGATTAGAAATTTATAAAGGGATGCAAAAGGAGTGTTAAAAAAGACATTTAACTGTAGTGTTAACAGTCTCAAAAGTTAAAGAGCATAGGGAAAATTCAGACCTGCCATTTATTTTACATCCTTCCATATTACTTCTTTAAACAGCGTTATAGCAAGATATTTTATGCCTTGGTTTAAGTTGTTAGGTTTTTTCTTTTTTATGAGAAATGCTAACGCATCATTATATTCAGTTGGTCATTGAAATTAGTGTGAACAATGTCCTCTGTCCAGAAAGTATCTTTCTCATTGCTTCACAGAATTCCACAGAGATTTAAGACAATTAGAGATTCTTAAAAATCTCTCTTTCCTACTTTTGCTGGCCCTCCAGCCTGGTGTCACACCAAAATAGCAGCAATCCATGTGTCTAGGAGGAGCAGGTTTTGCTGCTGGTAAGGCAGCAATAGCAGGATTGCAGTGGGATGGCTGCAGGAGCAGTGTAGGGAGCAGAGATGGTAATTGCCAGGCTTCGTACAGCAAGGCCAGACTTGCCGTAAAGGTGGTCAGCAGCAGCATGGATACAGGCTTCTTCCCCTGGGCTCCACAGCTGACCCACAGTGGCCAGAGGGCTGTTCTGTGCCAGCTGGCATGGCACTCAACAATAAAAGCTGGGAGTAGGAGAAAGGAAGGAGGGACATTGGTGGCTGTGGCATTTGTGTTCCTCTTCTAGAGCCACATGCATGCTGAAGCCCAGCTTTCCAGGAAGCAGGTGGACACCTGCGTGCTAATGGGAAGCTGTGAGTCAGTTCCTTTTCCCATCCTGCTCGGGCATGCAGCTTTCTCTTTCCCTCTGAAACTGCCATTGCTACACCTGCAAGTCTCCTCACCATCCTTCAGCCTTCTCTGCATTTCGTGGGAGCAGAGAGTGAGCGTTCCTCTGGCTGAAGGCTTGACTGTTCACCAGGGTCAGCCCATAGTGGGGGAACAAATGTCCTGCTGCCATCACATGACCACACTGCCCAAATGTCAGCAGACTGCCTGGTCTTGAACACTTGAGGCTCAAAATTGGTAGGTGTGTGGTAGGGTTCTTGCTTTTCTTTTAACATTATGTCAGTTAAATTAACTGGGTTTTTCAACTGTGTCAAACTGATGTAATTTTAGTTTCCAGTTTTTCTATTTAGCCACTAGGAAATGGTGTGTTTATTCCTGTCATGCACATCTAATGAATCCCCTTTCATGTTACTGTATAGCATTTAATTATAATTGCTTGCTTTTCCCAAGAGGTGGTGGCTTCAATTATTGCAAAAACTGGGAGGAATTAAGGTGGTACAGGCAAACAAGACATTATAATTTCCTTTTTTTCAGATATTTGGGTTTGTAGTCTAAATTACTTTCTTTAAATTTGTCTGTTTTCGTCAGTTAGGTAAAGAGTAATTGTAATACAAAGAAGACTTACATATAATTCTGTGATTCTTCAATTACTGGTGTCATTAAAGCTTTCTGGCTGGTAGGTTAAAATTTTAATACATAGTTTTAAAAAAAAAGTCTTGGCTTGGTTGACATTCTGACATAGCCAAATAAGCATAGGTATTGGAAGTACAGTAGTGTAAATTATTAGGAGGAAAAATCCATAAAGTACCTGCTACAGTTTCCATGAAAACACCATGTTTTTGTCACAGAAAAGAACCTTTCTTCAGCTCAAGAGAGTTAATGAGAATAGACACTGTTTTGATTTTATTTACAACATGGCAAAAATTTTCATTTCTTTTTTCATTTTGAGGAGAGGGGAAAAGAGTGATTGCTGTCATGTACTGTCCATTATATTACAAATGTAAGGAAAGAAATTTTATAAAATCAAGTATTGCAGTTCTGAAAAAAAAATTTCTCGTTTTCCTCTCGGGTTGTGGCGTGTTGTTTGGGTTTTTTTTTAAAGAGAGACATTGCAGGGGATGGGGATGAGGATGATTGTTTTATGCTAAAATCAGACTGTTGTTTGTGGGGAGTTTACCCAAGTTGGAACAGATTTTGGCCTTTGCAGCAGTAAATACTTACATCCGAGCTGTACTACCTACTGTGGAGCACCAAATGTAAGTTTACATCTTAAGCTTGGTTTAGAACTGAGGATGTCACGTGAATCTCTGAAGTAAAGTCTTGGGGACTTTTGCAGTTGCCTGTTGCAAAGGTAGCATAGGCAGAGGTTTTGAGAACGAAGCAATGGGAATTCTGTAATGAAATTACATCTACCTCCCATTATAATATATTCTGTACCTAAAACATTTTTTCTCCAGTTTTTATGGTAGCTTGGCTTCAAAGTAATGAATTCTTTGTACTTGTGTAGAATCCTAGACTTGCTTTGTTTCCTTGCTCTCCATCTGAAAAGATTCACGTTTACTGATGACAGGCACTGTGCACAGTCCATGGCATAGTTTTCAAATCACCATCACAGCCTAAAGGTTGCCTCTGCTTCCTTCTTCCTGTATACCCATCAACTCTGTATGCTTGGGAATGCTTCTTGGAGGCTGGGGAGTTAGTTTGAAGCACGGCTTTGGCTGCACCAAGGATCAGTGCTGTGAGGGGAGAGAACATGCAGATGGAGGGAGAGCTTTGGGGTGCAATCAGCTCAGTATTTCGTGAGGCCTTTGAGTTGTGGTCCATGACTTCGATATCCCTATAAACATTCTCTGTTAAAATCCCTATGAACAGACATGTTGAAGAAGTGCCATGGAACAGTGAGAACAGAGCACTACAGCAGGTCTCTGTGCCATAAGAGTTAATAGATAGGAGAAAGCTATTTTGTCACAGAGTATGTAGGATAATTGTGATATCTACTGTGTTCAGGAAGTTACAGTGAAAAACTCAGCTCATTGCTCTCTTTCTCTTGTTTTGATATTCATCAAATTGTTCTTGAACCATCAGAAAATCAGGATAATGGCCCAGTGTTGATCTGGGATTACATTAGGAAGGTGTAGTAGAGACTGATGCTGATCCTTTGCCTATCATCCCTGTCTTGTTCCAGCAGTTTCATGGTTTTACTGTGTAGTGAGGTGTCAAACTTGCTTTCTTTAAGTCAACATGGCATGCTTTCCTTTGTGCTCAACTGTTGTGAAGAGCTACCAGAATTTTTTGAGGAATGCAGTAAATTATAGGATTAAATAATCCATTTTTCATAATCTGAAGCCCTCAGGAGGGAGGCATTAGCAGAGAAAGAAGGAAAATACTGTAGTGGAAAATATTTCTTTACTTTAGGGAATACTTCTAGGTCCTGTTATAAACAGTTCCACCACTCTCCCAAAAACCACACAGGCAGTTTTACAATTGGCACTGTTTGAAAAAAAATGAAATACCCAAGCTGAAAATGAGTTAGTAAACTAGAAGCTGCTAAAACTGAGCCATAGTTTTTGTTTTCTTTTTACTTCAAAATGTTGGTCAAAGCTGTCATTCTGTGAACAGCACTTTTTTGTTCAAGGACAATTAAATTCTGTACCAAATGAGAAACGGACACCGATTTTTCCAGTTGTGCTAAGAAGCTGATGTTGGGCAGCAGAGCAGAAGCTAACAGACTGTGTGCTCTGTACCTACGGTGGTGTGAGGAGCAAAAGGAGAACAGGAGGATCAGCCGCCAGAAGTTAGAGCTTTGCTGATATCTCTCTGAATATTTCTGCCTGTATCAAGTAGCCATAGTTAATACCATATGTAAATCATCCTGAGGGATGATATATGTTAGCACTTCAGTCCTGCCTGAGACTCAACTAATTGCCAGACTGCATAGGTTTTTACAAAGTATATCTCTCTAACTGGTATTTTTTGCTTAGTTTTTGCTCCAAGTACATGTACAGGTCATGCATATACTTTGTTCAAATACATTCTCATCACTGAAAGCTTAGCAAGTTGTTCACCAAGATCCCAAGTCTTGAAAAGTCTGATGATCCAGTTCTTTGCCAGCCTAAGCCAATTTGTCTGCCGGCTTCCCAGACTTGCCCTGCTGTGCCTCTCTTGCCCTGTGTTCAGCCTGTGAGCTTGTCTGACCTTACACTGAACCTGTTTGGAGCACAAAGCTGGCAGGAAGCTGTGCACTTCGCCTGAGATAGTTTCTTGATGATTTAGCATGCTGAAATAGTTCAAAGCTGCTGCAAAGACACGAGTAGAAGCGCATGGTCAAGCCTGAGGGGAACCGACCGGGGATGTATCTGCCAACATTTCAGTTTGCTCAGGATGCCCAGCTGGAGGTGATAGGAAAGATAGAAAAGGGTAACTTCAAGAAGGGTTTACTGCCCTCAGGTCAGTACTGATTAAATCTGAGGTCTACCAGCAGAAAGTTTACCTCTTGTGCCAGAGAAAAGTGTGAAAACAGTGGTGGTTCCAGAGATAGCCTCTTAACTTCAGGGTAGAATCTGTGGGGGCGGATTTTATGCTTTGATGTTGAGCATGACTGTGTTTACTTGGATAAACTACCTACACTGAAAAACAATTCCTGCTGTTCCAGAAATTACTTTGCATTTTTTTGTGAGTCTGGCGATGTTGTCCTTTTATCTTGTGAGATGGTGAGTTGCACATTAAGACAGTATTTAGTATTCTGTTTTTGGCATATTTGAGATTAAAACCAAACTTAAAACGATAAAAATGTGCAGTCACCCCAGAAAAAACTTCTTCACCCCCCCTCCCCCCATTTGGTGAGAGGTGAAGTAATTTTTGTTTCTGTCTTGTCTTAGAAATAATACATGTTGTTGTTGGAAAAAATTACTGGGGAGAAACAATCTGTTGCAGGGAGAATGGCTTTTATATAATGGCATTTTCATTTTCAAAAGATCCTATAGTAAAAAGTTAGAAATAAAAAATATGTAATAATATTTGTAGTAGTAGTTGGCTCAGATAATGAAGTGATTCTGTTTTGTGAGACTGGAAAAAATGGACTACATTTGTAACTTTTTGTAGTCGAGAGAAAAGGTGATAAATTTTGAATTGTGGAAATCTCCTTTTATACTAAAGTAGTGCCTGTATGGAAAAAAAAATACATCCACAAGTCTCTGAATTCTCAGTTTGTGGTATTCCAGGTCTGTGTAAGTATTCAAGTAAACTCAATACATTTATCCACAATGTAATTATTGGCATTTTAATATCTCATTGCTCTTGTTAGAGTAATGAGTTTGCACAGGTTTTTTTAACCTGTTATATGAGCAAATTGAGGTATTGTTAGAAGAGATACATTTTTAAAACAATTTTGTGAGATTATTTTTCATTGTATAAATATTTCAGTTTTAAATACTAACACTAAGGTGCTAAAGCTGTTTTAGGGAATTCTAAGTTACACTTGGCCCTTCTCATTGTGCTATTATTTGCTGCAGGATTTGAACAAGCGCCTGTCCCTGCCCGCTGACATCAGGATCCCCGATGGCTACCTTGAAAAGCTGCAGATCAACAGCCCGCCCTTCGATCAGCCCATGAGCCGGCGCTCCCGTCGAGCGTCACTGGTGAGTGCAATGCACCTGCCTTCCCAAACCAGCCTCTCAGCTCTTCAGAATCCATTGAATGCACATGCCTGTATTCCATAGGTATATTTCAGCTTCATTTGCACTTTGATTTTTTTTTTTTTGCCTGAGCGTCAGCATGTACAGGTCAAAATTCAGTGAAGAACTTCACCCTTTCTTTCATTTTTCTTCTGCTAACTTGGGCCTGTCATTTCTCAGTGAAGGTCTTGACCTACTGAAATCGGTGGCTAAACTCAACTCCCGAAGTACATACTTAAATCCTTCTGCTTTTTAGAGCAGGGATGATCTGTTTGAGCAAATAGGCCACACAGTCTTAGGTCAAGGCTGGGTCCCCTCATGTGCTTCAGTAGGAAGGCCCTACAGCAGCATCATAGGAAGGCAGGTCTTCCTCACTGTTCTTTTTGTATTTGATAACAGTTCTTGCTCAGAATTGCTGTTGAGACAATAGTGAATGTTCTGCAGAGGTTTTTTGTTGTGTTGGTTTTTTTTTTAAGCACATGTGGTTTCCTAAAAGAATGAAAGAATAAATGCACATATACCGTTCATGATTATTGGGTTACTTTAAAAAATAAGTCTTTTCCTTGGAGATGATGGAATGAGTTTTCCTATGCTGTAATTAGAGTATAGATGCTAGAAAACTTGGCTATTTGTACATATAAAATATACACATCCCTGGAATAATAAAAAACTGTTATTGTCTTACTTTTAGAAAAATTTGCTACATTTGAGTCATAGTTTCATCTATCAGTGTTCTTAATGTTAATTGAAGTCTTACAGAATTGCTAGAGTGCCGCTGACTTCCTGAGCAAATTCATTGGCGAGAAATTCATCACAGAGGAAAACTGAATAGTTTAAGAAATGCACATTGTTCTTTTCTTGATTAAAGGACTTCTTTGCTGAAAAATGAATATGAACATACATACGGTGGAATAGGTTTATTAATTGTAAAATACCTTTATTTTATTCATTATGAATAATGTCTATAACAAAGCAGTGTTTGAGTTTTATCAGGTATTTTTACCCTGAAAAATAAAATAAGTGTGCTAGACTAATAAAGCTCTGATCTGCATGCCACCTTTTGCAAGAACAATATTAAAAATAGAAAAGATTGGAGTGAAGCTCTGGAAGTAATAATAATGTATCAGGCTTAAATAGTTGTGCCAGAATTTTGGAGCTTGTTCACCACTTAGTCACTGCTGTAGCATGGAACCGAGGAGCAGACTTCCCCAAACCTCTTTTCAGGTGCTGGCAAAGTACCTTTTCAGTAGAACCCTGGCAGTGGAGTTAAGTATTTGGGGGCTGGGGGAGTTTTCCTGTAAATCTAAATCCCCTTGCTCATTTAACATTGACCTCTGAGAGCAGTTGAAATTCTCTCCTCCTAGAAGACTGACAGAAAAACAGTGCCCTCTAATGAATACGGTGTGTGCCTAGAATCAGCTTCCTGTCACAAGGTTGTTTACTTTCACCTTTTAAAACTGCTTTCATTTTTAAAGGCCTTAAAAGTCCAAACTGAAACCTGCCAGCAGTGTTGTGGTATGCAGGCATGCATTTGCTATGATTTCAGATTAAGCTTTAAAAAAGTTCTAAGGACTTACTATTCCAAAATTGTCATTAAAAGCCTGCTAGCAGACGTTTAGTTACAATATGTGAGTATTGTGCTCTGCTTCAAAGGCATGTCTCTTTTCAAGACTTAATAGGAATCAAAGGAAAAAGGCCATAAAAAGTACGGGGGTGAGGTCTAGTGTTTTTCTTTGAAATACAAGAAAAAGAATAGTTCTTACAGTAATTGCATTTTGTGTATATATGTACAGTATGGCATGCATAGTTGTTAGAGGTAAGAGACCATAAATACAGGACATCTGTGTTTCTGTGTAAGTCAAGATAGATGCATATTGCAGAAAAAAGCAACAGTTCAAAAATTATTTTGAAGAAACAATAAAATTGATCTTGGTTTGAGGAATGTAAAAACTGGTCTTTCTTAGGAGTGATAAGCAACCAAGATGATTAAAAATGTAAATACATTGGAAAGTAGGTCTTGAAGAATATCTGTCTTCTGTATATAGCAAATATTGTATGACTTCATTGTATTAAAAAGATGCTAAATTTGAGTCTTAATGAGAAACACTGAGATTTCTTAGAAATAGGCTTTTAAATTCCAGACTGCCTGGTGATAACAAGACCAATGGCTGTGAATTCTCCTTTAATTTCTCCTATAAACTAAGCAGCCTGTCTCTTTAATTCTAATACCATCTAATGCTCACTTCAAGATATGTTTAAATAGGTCAAAATGCACTTTGAAAACATAATATTTATTTTGCAAACATTGTACCTATATCAGTTGTATGTTTAAAATGTCACTGGAGTTACAAGGGTAGCCAAATACCAACTTTGCTTGTATTTTGAGATAAACAGCTTGTGTTTGACAAGTGCCTGAATAAACGTTGCTAAAGTCTCCTTACACAGTTCTAAATCCTTTTAGGTTTAACACTAATTTAATAAAGCAGAATTGCTCTTAATGTTATATCAACATAATTATATGCCCATCTTTTCCTCCTAGATATATCAAATATGTTGACAGACAGGATTTTACCCTTAGTTCAGATGTATTTTCATACATGTGTTCTGAAAATTAAGTATTAATCAAACTTTTCTTACCTTCATACTATATTGTTGTCAAACCTTAATACAGTCAGCAGTATTTATGTTACACTATGTTACCATGAACTAATAGAAAACTTTAATATCCATCAGATTCTTAGGAGCAAATCAACAAGTTTTAACGTGTGCCTCTAGGTGCTGATGACAGTTCAGAGTCAAAGGATTGTTCCTTGGAAAGAAATAGCCAGTGAAGAGCTATGTTTGGAAGTGAAAGGAGGGGGTGATGCTAGGGAGAAAACCTGGCTCTTTTGTCGCAGTGTATGTTCAGTTGTCAGTAAAGCATGACTCCATGAAGCCTATGAATTTTTGGGATTGACAGGGTACAAGCTATATGCATTTTATAATTTGCTTTAAGAATTTGCATGTTTACATGTTTACTTTCAGAATTCTTTACACTGTAAGAACAATAGAAGGCTTTGGTATAATTGACAGTGATCTTAAGTGAAAATAATTGTAAGAGATAACCATGTTAAATATGAGATTAGCAGTGGATTTGAACAGGAAAAGAGTAATGATCTTACAGTCTTCAGAAATAAATGTGTTACGTAGGCAGGCACACCCTTCTGGTTTGCATTGAAGAGCTAAGATGGTGACCAAAAAAAGAAGGGGAATAAATAGATCCAAGTAAAATACACAAAGATTTGGAGTTATGAGGTATGAAATGTAAATTGTTGAGACAAAGCTGAAGCTTGAAGAGAGTCATGTTTAGGGATTTTCTTGGTCAAGTTTTAGTCCAAAGGGCACTGAGAGGTCAGAATGGGAGAGGAAACTTGGAGCTGAGATCTTGAACATCATGAACAAATAAGGTTACTTTGAAAAAAGCAGCAGCATATGGTTATGCTAAGCAAGAGAAAGGATGGACTAGTTTGAGATTACTTCTGTGCTTTGAGCTATAACAACCTCATTAGTAATAATCAGATCAGAAGAGTGGAGAAGACTTAAGTAGGAGGTAGGTTAAAGTGAGGTTTTGGTCTTAGTGTAACTCAGTACACCGTTCTTCCAGGGTACACAGTAGACTGGCCAACAGGCTGAGCATTAGGCTTGGATGCTGGAATGCATTTGTATCATAATGTGCTAATTTGTTTTTAAAATACCAGAACTGTGCAATGTTTAGTCAAGTACTATCAGGTAATTTTCTGAAATGAAGTTTAGCATGTTCATTAATTGATGTGTCAATAAAGGGTTTGGTTTTAGTGATCAGTTTTCCATTTCTTTTCATTGCAGTCAGAAATTGGATTTGGAAAAATGGAAACCTATATCAAGTTAGAAAAGCTTGGAGAGGTATGTATAACTTTCTTTTGGAATGATGACCATGTCCTATGTAAAATTTCACGTAAGTGTTAATTGAAATTATCCGTCTCCCTCAAAATACCAGTTTTATTTATCTTTTCAGTAAACCAAATATACTCCACATGTTTAAGAATTGTCACAACCACGGAAGTGCTCAATGCATATATAATAAGCTAAAGAAAAAAAAAGGCAGGAAAACTGTCATAGAGCTGGGGAGGAGCAAGAATTCATTAGCAAATGTGCTGTGACCTTTCTGCAGCCTTCTTAGGCTGCCTGTTTTTGCAGATAGACAAAATCTTTCTGTTGATGATAACACAAGGACAAGGAGCGCTGAAATGGGATGCACTGAACATTGCAAAAGGAAGCAAGGCTGATCAGCATCTCTGTTGTGAATGTGGCATCAGTCCTCCTTTTGCAACATTTTAATTTCTAAATACATTTGGTTTTTGATTTTGCCTCTGGTACTTGTTAGATAAATCACTGGACATGACATAATACTGTGCTTCTCTGAAGGAATGTTAATTTAGAAGCGATCAAGTCATAGTTGTGGGTGTATACATAATCTCACTTGCTTAAAAACATAGTGGACAGCACCAGGTATCATAGAACTGTGTAGGCTGGAAAACAGTCCAACTGTTACCCAGCAGTGCCAAGTCCACCACTAAGCCAGGTCCCTAAATATTTTGTCTGTCACCTACGCAAATTTTAAACACCTCCAGGGATGGTGACTCGGCCACCTCCCCAGGCAGCCTGTGCCAGTTCTTGACAACCCTTTCTGTGAAGAAATTTTTTGTATTATCCAATCTAAACTTCCCCTGGTACAACTTGATGCCTGTTCTTGTCATCCTGTTGCTGGTTGCCTGGGAGAAGAGTCTGACCCCCACCTGGCTACAACCTCCTTTCAAGTAGTTGTAGAGAGTGGTAAGGTGCCCCTGAACTTGCTTTTCTTCAGGCTGAACAACCCCAGCTCCCTCAGCTGCTCTTTGTAGGATTTGTGCTCCAGAACATTCACCAGCTCCATTGCCCTCCTCTGGACACTCCAGCACCTCAGTGTCTTTTTTTGGATTGATGGGCCCAGAACTGAACACAGGATTTGAGGTGTGGCCTCACCAGGGCTGAGTACAGAGGGACAATCACTGCCCTGGTCCTGCTGGCCACACTATTGCTGATACAGGCCAGGATTCCACTGGCCTAGGCACACGCTGGCTCATGTTCAGCTGCTGTCTGCCAGCACCTCCAGGTCCTTCTCCACTGGGCAGCTTTCCAGCCACCCTTCCCCCAGCCTGTGGCACTGCATTGGGTTGTTGTGACCCAAGTGCAGAACCTGGCACTTGGTCTTGTTGCACTTATATCAGCCCATAGATCCAGCCTGTCCAGATCCCTCTGCAGGCTTATAGTACTGCAGTGTAATCTAGGGCAGTCTCTGTAACTTCGTTGCTTCTTGGCATTTGCAGCAATTAGTTTTGCCTGCTTGTTTTGTCAGAATTTCTTGTCCTTATGTAAGGTGCCTTTAGGGTTTTGAATCTCTTTCTGTCTAAAAATACGTAACAAAGACAAGAAGCTATCAAAAGGAGTTACATGTTTTCCTTAAGGTTGTGGAAGAGTATGTCTGCAGCCTTTGGAAACATAACTGCAGCATAGTGTAGAGATATCCAAGCTCGGTATCCATAGTCAGATCGAGACTTTCAGGAGCGTAAGTTATCCCAGCGGTGAACTTGGTGAACTTAACGCTACCTGATCTGACTTCTTTGGTAGCTCTGTAGTGTTTAGGTTTCCATGTAATTTTCAGAGCTGTTAAGCGTATACATCCCTTGTGGCTTCTGTGAGTTCAGTCCTGTGCTTAAAAAATACTTCTGTACTTTTACATATGTCAAAAGAATATAATGTAAAAACTATTCAAAATTAAACCTATTAGATCCTCAGCCAGAAGTTTATATTCTCTTATTTAATTAACGTTTTGATGAAGGAACAACTTGTAAAAGTTCACTTCTTTTTCCATTTTATAGGGTACTTATGCAACAGTTTATAAGGGGAGAAGTAAATTGACAGAGAATCTGGTAGCCCTGAAAGAAATCCGCCTAGAACATGAAGAGGGAGCACCATGCACGGCCATAAGAGAAGGTGGTAACTTTTTTTTTCTTAAAATTTCAAATACTTCTGTATTTTTTTTTTTTTTTTGACCAAAGTACTGTTTGGTCAAATAAATAGGCTACATGGGACATTAGTGAAATCGGTATTGGAACAAGGAGAAACGTTTTAGTCCAGATATATTCAGAGTTTTGTTAAAATTTATTTACTTTGTGAGGGGTGATTGTGATTTCAAATGCGGTGTTAAAAGTGGATGATGTAATATTGAATTGGACTGCAGTTAGTGAGTAACTTTCAGGGACTCAGAATACATTTTACAGAATTGCTTCTGACTGAAATGTATAGTTTAGGAGATACTTCAAGTTTGTCACTCAAATGTGTGTTCGGTGTTTGATGTTCTTAAACATAGATTTTTAATTTAAAAATCCCGAATAGGTTATATGTATGAACTTATTAGAAATGCATTTACTGCTCATGTGTTTTGCGCTTATTTATTTTATACTTACTGTTCTCTTTTGCAGTGTCATTATTAAAAGATCTGAAACATGCAAATATCGTTACGTTACATGATATTGTGCACACAGACAAGTCTTTGACTCTTGTTTTTGAATACCTGGTAAGTGCTGAAACAATTAGCGAGCTTTACATTTGATTTATTGTTTCTAGGAAACAGAAACACAATGAAATTCTGTATGCTTTTTAAAAAGACTGGGATTATTCTAGTTTTCTCCTGCATCTACAGTCATTCAGCTAAAAATGAGAAAAGTGTGTTCAGTTCTTAAATTGCTGTAAATTAGTAAATACTGCTGTGATAATTTCAGAGTTTCATTAATAGCAGATTGTGGTGGTCTACCTGAGCAAACTGTCTGCTTATCTGAAATCATTAACCGTATAAAATGGTAATCACACTGTTGTTCCAATGATATGACATAGCTTACTTTCATTGTACTTGGAGAATACACCAATTTTATAAAATACTGTGCCACACACAGATGGAGGAGAAGGCAATAGCAAGTAACGTTGCCTGAGATGATGCAACTTGCTCGAAAACATGGGAATTTACATCCTCTAGAAAGCCAGGGGAGTTTGTGTCCAGGCTTTTGATTTTTTTATCATTGAACATCTTTTGCAGAAAACCAGTTTTTTCTGAGTAATTATTTCTCTTCTAACAATAAGTAATATTAATGTAATTTATTGCTCACAATTTTACTGAACCATGATGATGGTGTTTTGATAGGACAAGGATCTGAAGCAGTACATGGATGACTGTGGTAACATCATGAGTATGCACAATGTAAAGGTGAGTTTTTTTAGTGACAGTGGCTGCCTTCCAGCTTTGTCCTAGGAATTTCAGAGAACTTAATCAGGAACTCAATATGGTTTAGTCTCTTTAAAAATAAAACAGAGAAACCTAACTTCCTTGTTGTCCTGACTTAGCTATATTTGACATCAGATTGTCTTTTGGTTTTGGTGGCTTTTAAGTGTTTAAAACATTGAAAAGAGATTATATAACTTCATATGTTTTCATTCTCTTTGAAATTGCTATCTAAAATTTAAAAATCCCCGAAAAATAATACATTCATAACTCTTCTGATCTCTTCTTGTCCTTCCATTATTTTATACTCATTTACTAAGTCTGTAGTTTGGTACATCCTCAAATTTATATATGAACACTGAGGACAATGTAGCCTCAATCATGAATGTGGTTTTCCGTGCCACTGCCTTACCACACAAGTAAGAAATTAAAAATATGTATTTAAGAATGAGTGATTTTCATCTTTGCGTTAGTAAGTTATGGAAGTAATTTTCCTTAAGGCTTAATTTGCTTTTTCTTTTAACTATAGTTGAGGCCAGGTCAAGTGACTCATTTTCCTGTCTGGCCTTCTGAAACTAACTCAGGGTCAAGTGTTACCTCCCTCAGAAAAAGCAGGCTTTGATTTGGAAGATTGGCATAACTCTTTGTGTTCTTTAATACTTAGAGCTTTATTAACAAGGTTGCACACAGGGTACAGTACTACCTAGAAATGAGTGAAGTGAGTTGGCACTCAGTCTAGACACTGGTTACTGCTTGGTTAGCTTTCTCTTTAACTCTGCTGTCACATTACAGTAAGTATCTCCAGGGAAAGACATCTGCCCTTAACCTACTCTGTTGCTGCCTTTGAGAGTTTGCAAAGCAAAATTCTTTAATTTGTTTCTACTTCAGAGAGACAACCAAAAAACATTATTACTCTTATGTTTTTAATTATCTGCATGTTAATAAGCAGTGCTTTAAGCTTAAAAAAAATAAGGGAAAGCTGTAAGTGGGAACCTGACTCTTATAAGTACAGTTAGAGAACAAGCCAGAATCTGCTTGTGGTAATCTGAGCTAAGCAGAGGACCTGTTTCTCCTTGTTTGCCTATGGTTTAAGCTATGCTCAAAGAGCCAATTTATATGGTCAGTACCTTTGGCACTGGGAAACCAGAACAGCTGCTTAGCTGTGGTAGCTGTAGGTGCTTACCTTGTGATAACTGTGGGGGTTTGAGTCATCATTAACATTTGGGAGACCTCGCTGTCATCACTCCCCTCACATTCCTCAGTTAATTTTAGGTTTTTGTTTTCTGACAAAATGAAGATGTGTGATCTCTGCAGGTATTAGTGTTTCAACCAAAATTTTGAGCTAATACATGATGTTCTGTGCATTTCCAAAAGGATCCTTGCCAACTGTGGTGAAGACTCACAATTCTTGTAGAGTAATCTGCTTTGCATTCTTGCTTGCAGTCCCAGTGTACACTAGGGAAGGCCACTGATTTCCACTGCAGTCCTGTTAATAAAGCTTGGACTGACTGGCCCTGCAACAGTATGGACCTAAGTAGATGGAACAAAACTTGTTGCCTCTCATTCTGCTCTTCAAAGAAGAAAGCAAAGAGAAGGAAATCAAACCCAATTCCTGTTTTTTTAGAACAGATGAATCCTATGTCAGCAGACTGAGAACAGATGGATATAACTACACCTGCTGTGATATTTGTTCAGTTTATGAAAAAGAATTTGGTGGTGTCACTTGGTACAAAAATAAACTGATCTGTTAGAACGTGGTCGTATAAAAACATTCTGGTGTTTTTCCTCAAAGGTCCTCTTACACGATGAATTTGTCACATTACACTTTCTGTAATGCTCTGTATTTTTTGTTGTATATTTGATCACCTATGCTGATGTGTGGTAAATGCCGGCAATGGCTACTCAAAAGTCCCAGGTTCAAGATCAGACTCTGTATACATATAGAAACTGCAGAGTATTGGTTCTTAATGCAATGATATATTAAACTTGCTTGGCTGCCCACTGCTAAACCCTTCTTCACCCCATACTACTTTTATATCTCTATATGTGCAGCATTGATATGCATGACTGAAGTTGGTTGCCTGGCTTGCTGTTCCAAGGGATTAAAATAAACCTGTGTGTGTCAGGATGAGGGGATGAATATAAATACCAGAGGCAGTTGGGCTGTTTTAATAATCCTCATTTACCTATTTCTCCATCTTCCTTAAGCTTGTGAATCCACATGTATTTTTCCAGTAGCACGCCAAGACGTTCTTTACGCAGTTTAGCACAGTTAGACAGAAAGGCTGCTGAGCTGCATTTTCACAAGGGACTGTGTGGCAGAAGGGAACTTGAGTATACAGTCAGAGACAGTTACCTTTAAAGACATTAGTGTGGTAAATATTTCCTTTACACATAAACAGCTCTGTGTTTCTCTTCAGTTAAACAGAACAAATAGCTCTTAAAGTCTTTGTTGTAAAGTATGGTGTTAAAGCAGTGCATTAACATTAAAGGATTTTAAATCTTTGAACAACAATGAAGATGTCCAGAATGTGTTCATAAGGAGAGTAACTCACTTTTTGAGCAATAATTTCATCCTGCTTACAATACTTAACTCTCCAGTGCCCAAATGGGCTTTTATAGTCATGTAAGCTGTAGTTGAACGTTTTTTGTCTAATTATATAAATGTTCTCTTTTGTAGCTATTTCTATATCAGATTCTTCGTGGTTTGGCATACTGTCATAGGAGAAAGGTGTTGCATCGAGACTTGAAGCCACAAAACCTACTAATCAATGAGAAAGGAGAGCTGAAGCTTGCAGACTTTGGTATGGCCTGAAGTTATTCTGTAACAAATACTTTTTTCTGTCAGTGAAAGAAACACATTTTTCCTTCTAAGGGAGAAATTAGTACATTGGATCTGTACTGAATTTGGGTGTTCTCAAATGGAAAATGAAATACAGTAATACCTGTGTAGGTAATACTGTCAGTCCACTTGCAACCTGAAAGTAGTCATACAGCTTCCTATGCAATTGATACTTAGTCAAATCCTTAAGATGGAGCTCACGTTGCTTCTCTTACAGTCACTCCACAGTCACTCTAAAGCAGGGTAACCATGATGGAAGAGAGAAATGGTTTGATGATGTGCTGAATTTTTGGTGTTGCTCTATCACTGACACACCAAATTCCTTTGGGATTTACTGTAGTGAGGGGCATTCACATTCTCCTGTTAGCTTCTGTGTCTGGAAGATCCTTTGAAGGTTGTGCTACCTCTGGTTTTACCCCTTGTGTGTGGATGAAAGTTGCTCAGAAGATTACATCTAACATGGTAGACCTGAATTTTATTGAAGATACTGCTGACAAATTGACAGTGTTAGGATGGAAGAGCCCTGCTGATCCAACACTGATTTGATCTGTTTCCACCATTTAGTTATTTGTTTGTTGCCTTCTGCCTTTTGCAATGTAATATTCAATCAGAAATAGTGTAGAAGGGTTTTTGCAGCAGGGAGGTGTCGTATCAATCTAATGCTTTGTTCATTTAATGAAATTTATAGGATTAGTCCAGATTTTGATCTGTTTACCTCTCTTCTGTGCTTAAAAATGCTGACCATGAGATTGCCATAAATACCAAAAGGCGGTCACAAGTTGTAGAAGTCTATTTATTAGAGCCTTAAATAATATTAAGAGAAGATATTTAGCAAGTATAATAAGGTTGATTTAGCTCTTAAAAATACTTTGTCAAATTCATGCAAAAAGGATTTCAGCAACATGACTGCACGTGACTCTTCATTTCCCTTTTTATCAAGGACTGGCGAGAGCAAAGTCTGTTCCTACAAAGACCTATTCCAACGAAGTTGTCACATTATGGTACAGACCACCTGATGTTCTCCTTGGATCTTCAGAGTATTCAACTCAAATTGACATGTGGTTTGTATAACTTTGTCTAATTCAAATTTTTTTTCTGAGTCAAATTGAAAAAAAGTCAACTTTGCTGTTAAATAGTAACATTCCAATACTCACATACTCAAATACTCAACCTTTGAATTTTTGTAGGCTGCAACTGAGTTAGACTTTTAAGGAAAGGCCTGGTGGACTGGGCAGGTGCTATTATTCCTGTCTGAAAATGCAGAGTACCTTTTTATTGCTCAGAGTAAGCAAGCGTTAGGCCCACTGTGTTAGGAAAAAACCAAGCCTTCTTGGTAACGTGGTATTTTACTATGAACTTCAATAAAATTGATGAACTTGACATCTGAAGGAAGAGGATATAATACAGCTATGACACAGGTTTTGTTTAGTCTTTGAAAGCTCTTCTGTTGCTCCACATCTTTCTAAATATTTTAATAGCAGCATGTGGGTAACAACTGTGATAATAATTTGTTTTAATTGAAGAGAAATCCCAAAAGCCTTTAAGAGCTGAAGTTTTAGGGTTGTTTCTGCTTTATCTGTTTCTCTGTTTTCATACAGGGGTGTTGGATGCATATTTTTTGAAATGGCATCAGGAAGGCCTCTTTTTCCTGGTTCGACTGTTGAAGATGAACTGCACTTGATTTTCAGACTTCTTGGTAAATGAATACTTTTAGGTGTACTGCTAATGCTGTGTGTTTGTGTGAGAACTGTAGATCTTTATAAGTAATATTATATATTGCATCTTAAGGTTATGAGAAATGATTGAGCTGAGTGTACAGCTGAGTTTGCACAAATAGACTTAGTGAATTATTTTTTCCCTTTCTCTTCTAAATTACAGGATTAAATGCTTTTTTATACCAGTTGTTTGTTTACATTTTTAAGTTGAATTTTTTACTGCTTCTAAATGCAGGAACTCCCTGTCAAGAAACATGGCCAGGCATTTCTTCCAGTGATGAATTTAGAAACTACAACTTTCCTAAGTATAAACCACAACCTCTCATCAACCATGCACCAAGGTACTTTGCATTTTATTAATAGAAGATGTGCATCCCTGTGGCTTTGCATATTCCTAAATGGGAATGCATTTCCAAGTACAGTCTGCCACTGAATGGTGTAAAACTATTCATCAGTTGAGTTATTGTGGGCAAATGGTATTGCAAAGCAGAACCTGGTACTATGTGATTACTTTGTCTAATATCATTCTAGGTACCACAGCTCCTTAATGGCCTACAGAACTATAGACTCTGATTAATAAATGTTTTCATAGTATGAGAATTCACACAGCATTTCCTAAATAACCCAATTTAGCTTCTGGTTAAATAATAGGCCCAAGGTTTGAAATCATCTTGAAATCATTTTAAAACTATAATGAGGAAGTTGAAGGGTCTGTGCAGTAATTATAAATAAACTTAATAACAAAGACTACAACATTTTTGTCAGCTTTGAAGAAGATCTAACACTCTGTCCCTCCAGTAAATGAGTAGTATTAAGCTTTAAAAATAATTTCAAAATTTCAAATAAATGATCCAGGTCAATCTAGTAAATCACAGTCCAAATTCAGGATATGTGTCCCCCCAGTGTTTTCCAAATTGTCTTGTTCTGAGATCTTGGGACTGATATGTATTCACATTAACATGAGTAAATGTTGTTTAAGTGAAATAATTTCCACATTTAGATTTATTTTTCAAGTTTGGTATCAATTAAGTCAGTTCCTCTGCAGTTTTACTTTTGTAAATACAGTTCAATCACTGTTTTAATTTTTAATTTTTTTTTTTTTAGGCTAGACACTGAAGGAATTGAATTGATAGCGAAGTTCCTTCAAGTAAGATGTGTTTTGTGGCTTTACTTTATAAAAGTGCAAGCTTAGAGTTTTAATACAGTATGTACAAAATGTATTAGAACCAAAAGTATCTGTTAGATCTGTCTCAAAGTGGAACGTGTAGCTGAGTCTGAAGTGGATGACAGATGTAGGAAGAATGACTTTTGGGAAGCCAGTATAGTGTGAGAATTAAAAAACTGATGCTTGCTTTTTTTTTCCTCAGAACTGATTTCTTCTCTTACTACTTTTTGTAAAAACAGAATTTTTCTATGTCAGCTGTTACCAAAAAAAAAAAAATCTATTGTGAAATACAGTATTAAACCAGAACTTTTAAATACAAATAACCAAATTTCTGTAGGTGGTGAACTGCATTTAGTAGAGAAGGGGTTATAAGGTGTAATATTAGTCGTTGTTGTTGCAGCTGTATTCAAAAGGTGAAGTGGTATGTGGGTTTAATCTTTGAATCTGTATTAAAAATGAGCTGGAAGCAAGATGAAAGGCCAGCTCTTACATCTTCAAGTAGATACAGCACTGTAACTTCACAATGTTAAAAATTCTTACTAACTAAGGTGGAGTGCACTTAGTCTGCTTTGGAGCCTGTGATTTAAATTCTGCTTCAGGTCTTCTATTTGTACATTGTGTCACAACAGTACTTGCAGTCCTTGCAGCTTGGACTTTGTTCTTGATTTGTATACAGCTTTTAAAATATCTGCATCATTGTCCAGAATTGCACAGATGCCAAGCAGGAGACATCTAATCATTGTAACATCTAGAAACAAAGATGAAGTGGAGTTTTGACTTGCATCCATTTACAGAAGTTATTTTTACTATTTTAGCAATCTTGTTACATGTTGGCAGTACAGATTCTGATAACATGTTAATTTTCATGTGTGAAGTGAAAGTAATGAAAAAATTTGTCCTAGTGAGTTATGGGAAATGCTGAGAAAATAGAACTCTCTTTCTCTTTGATGAAATCACTTGATGCAAAGGGATTTTTAATGGAAACCAACACATTTGTATGCTTTTATATTAATAGTATGAATCAAAGAAGAGAATTTCAGCAGAGGAGGCCATGAAACATGCATACTTCAGAAGTCTTGGAACAAGAATACACACTCTGCCTGAAAGTAAGAGGAGTAGTAAAGTAGCAGAGTATTGTTAAGATAGTGCATTAAAGCTAAGTACATTGTGTAAGGAAAAACTCTAATCTGTTAAAGTCTGATTTCTATTGACTTAAATATATGTGAATTGGAAACATTTTTTAATCTAAACTATATAATTAAGAATTTAATTTTGGTCAATAAATCATAGTTATGTTTGTATATGAATTAATTTCTTTGTTACATTCCAGGTGTTTCAATATTCAGTCTAAAAGAGATTCAATTGCAAAAAGACCCTGGCTTTCGAAATTCCACTTACCCAGAGACAGGTATGGAAAGATTGATATTTTCTCACACTTGCTGAAAAAATTCTGTGCCAGAGGCATTTGGAATTGAAAAATGCTTTGTTAAATTGGTTTGTGTGAATGCACTGAAAAAAAGATAAAGAATTATTTACTGAGATTCCTGTAGAGACATATAAGCTGAGTGCACAGAGATGAGAGTTTTAGTAGGATGGGCAGGGACTGTTAACTTGAGAACACCTTGGAGTTTCAAACCTTTACTGTGTGGGTGTAAATGGTGGCAAAGTCAAAAATTAATGCAATGAGCACAGTTAAAAGAAAGATGCTGATGCTGGTTTAACCACAAAGGGTATTCTCTTAAAATAGGAAGAAGATCTAGATAATAACTTAATACTCTGTTGTGTGAATGCTTCAGTTTCTGACCATAGCCCATGTTGTGTTGCAGGACATGGGAAGAACAGAAGGCAGAGCATGCTTTTTTGAAGTGGGCAGTGCAGACTCAAGGCCAAGGCTATCCTGTTGCTCAAGGACTCGGATCCGAAGGCAGTGCTTTCTGTTGGTGGACTTGGAATCACAGTTTGTCTACACTGTCCTCTTCACAGTGGAGTCTTTTTATTTCCAACCTGCAAATTATGTTTTTATATTTGTTGTCACAGTGTGACAATTTTTTGTACAGTTGGTTTTAAGGTCTCCTCTGCCACTAGAGCCAGTAGGTTACAGCTGTTGATGTAACTGTAGCTGCAATTTTTGTGCAGGACTGAGAAACACAGTGCATTATTTATTGCGGAATCATTGCTGCTAAATAACTACTGTCTGTATAGTTAACACAACAGTTCCATGCCTGAAGAAGTTGCAATGGCTTTATAATATGTGAATGCATCTGTTTCTCTTGATAAAATGTTCTACTGCTGCGGGGGTTTTTTGTATTTCTTAATACTGCAGTGTTTCCTGGAATGTAAACATAGCTTTGCTTGGCTATAGGTGAGCCATCTTTAATGCTCTAAGTTTTTGGCACTTAATTCTTTATTTAACATTGGAAGTATGTGTTGAAATAGTTGAAAAATTATAATGCACATTATGTTTTTGAAAAGCACATGGTGTGAAGGTTGATTCAAACAAGTGAACAGTAACTATGATTTGCTCTCAGATCCTATGTTAGTCATTGATAAATTAGAGCATGGAGGCTGGACATCTTGTCAGGCTTACTCCAGCATAATGTATTTGCACATTGTTGTGCATATGGGGCCTGCAGAAACAATAACTTTTTTACCTTGTTTTTAACTTAGAAATACAAATAGTAAAAAGACAATTCATATATGTTGGACCCTGGCTTATTTTTCATTACAGGGGAACAGGACAACTAATTATACAAACATGGGAATACTGTCACACTTTTCCCACCTTGTTGCTCTCCCATTTGTGCATTATTCACTTGAAATCAACTGGAAAGATGCAAGTTTGTACTTGATAAGAACTCACTATGCTACAGAGCTTTTACAATGGGAACTTAGAGAGTTTTTCAGATCTTAGATGTTACCTGTTTTCCAGAGATAGTAAACATATTACTACTATGCTTATGCATCTCAGTGAGTATCATAAGTACACCCTTGGTGATGGTTACAGTATTTTTAAGCATTTGTGTTCACCTTTATGAACCTATTTGTTTAGTGCATCTAAAAGAGACTGTAAATCTTTATTGGTATATTTTGAAATGGTCATGTAAATCTTTGGCTGGTATATCATGAAAATAGTCATAGGTAACTTAATTTTTCCTGACATTCACTGTAAAACGTTCAGGGGTCCTACCATTTCTGTTCAGGAAATCTTGTAGTTTATTGTTATTTAACAGTATTAAGTGAATTTTTGTATATTTCATTTTAACTTTATTTGTGAATAGTGATTGTGGCATGTTTGGGGGTGTTTTATTAATATTTCATTGATACTAGTAAATTTTAATTGGGATTTTTTTTTTAATTTTATTTTCTGGAAGAGAGAAATTCATGTGTAATGGTGACTATTGGACCACTACTGCTTTGCAGCATTTGTAAACCGGTTTTACGTTAAATCTTGTAGACCTAACAAACTGCTGTTATTTCTAACTGACCGACCTGTATTAATATTGTACTTTTGAAAGTATAAATATTATGTGGAATTCTTTGGTTTTGTTTTGAAATTTATAATAACAAAAGCCCTGTGTTGTTAAAAATACAGACTAAGTGAACTTGCGGTTCTTAGGGCATTGTTGGCAACACTTAGCGAGATCCATGTGCTGTGGGAGCCCCCAGTCTTACCTTTGGCCGCTCCTTTAATTCATTCAGTGCAGAAGTAGTGGCAGAGAAAAGTAATGGGACGCATCCATGACTGAGGCTGTTCAGGATCTTATCAGTAGCAGGGTCCACAGCTTCATTGTTGGTGAGCAAGCCCTCCATGTCACATGGTATCCAAAGTCTTGCTGAGGTCTGGGAGCATAACCTGTGTCTCAGACAAGTGCGTGGGTCTCCCACTGATTCCGGTGGGAGCACGACGTGTGTGTCAGAGGCAGATTTGGCACTGATGAGAAACCTTGTCCTGAAATAGTTGTTCTATATTTTTTTATAGTTGCTATGGATCTGATCTAGATTTTATACTGATTAACTTTGTAGGAAATACGTTGTAGACGTGACAGTGTGGAAGAAAGAGGTATAAAAACATCTTTTTTTACAGAAGTAGTGAAGGTAGAGTAAATGTTCACTGTGGATAAATGTGGGATTTAGCATTTCTAGAACAGTAATACTTTATAGGTCATAAAAGAACAAGTAATAATGTGACACTAATGAGTAAAGGACTTAAAGGTTTAACTGGTAAAATGAAGTGCATTAATACATTTAGAAAGGGATCAGCCACAGCTAACGAAAGGATGTTCCATTTTCAGTAGGAATTCAGCTTTTTTGTTACAGATGAAAAGATCTTCCTTAAAATTAAAGCAGTCTGTTTTTAAAGATATATTTTCTAAGGACCTGCAAGTGAATCTGTGTTCTTCATTAGGAGGTAGCTTTAAAGAACGTATTTAAAAAACTTGGCATCTGTGGTCAAGCCAGTTTGGGGTTTTTCTAAATTGTCTATTATTTAAATTCCTGCACCAGCAGAGACAGTTCTGTGGCAGCTGCCTGTTTAGGGCAGTAGTCAGCAAATCTGAAATTGCTGGACCTTTCTCTGGCATCCTTTTCATGGAATTCAGTGTTCTGCCTCCTGTCTGGCAGAGTCGGGTACCACGGACTTGGTTTCACTGTTCCCAAGAACTGTAGGGAGTGTTGGCCTTCTGGGGAGAAGAAAGTGTGATGAAAACCAAGCAGAGAGTCTCTAAAAATTAATTACTCTCAGTGTTTGGTATGACCACCTTTGCTTGAAGATGAGTAATCAGTTAATGAGAAAAGGCCTGCAAGTCATGGCTGATTTTAGGTAGTTATTTTTAGAAGACACTTGCTGTGTCCCACCTAGCCCAGGGTAGGGATGCCAAGGTGTGGGTGTAGGTGTGTGTCAGAGTAAGGTGGGCTGGAAGCCAGGGCAGAGGCAGGTGGTGGTGATGCGGCTGCATTCACGCGCAGGTGAAGGTTGAAGGGGAGAGGGGGTGGATGGAGGGTGGGGATTGACAGGACAGGGTGGGAGATGGAAGGGGCAAACCAACAGCTCAGCAATGCTCTAGTGGAACGTGCATCTCAACATGGCTGTGTTATTTTTGTGCTGCTTTACCACAGCATTAAGTAGCCAGAGTGTATCCCTGAATTGGGCAATAAAAGTTAAAATAAACAATTATTAAAGAATCAACATACTTTGTATTTGCAAATCATTTGAAAAACTGCAAGATAGCATTCATTGGGCTGCTTGCTTGTTGTTTGTGCATGAAATTTTCAATGTAATAAAGGTACATTGTTTCTGTTTTGCAATGTTAAAATGGAATTAAGGTTAAGAATACATTCAGTTATTGAGGACAAAATATATGAAAGGTATGTTGTAAATATCCCCAAGCTAAGTATTATAAACCCAGGAAATACTCAGAATTAAGGTCAGACTTGAAAGAAATCCAAACAAATCAGGATATGGAAATGCAGAGCTGTAGCACATAGTGACACTGAAGAGAAATCAGAATTTACCTTGTCTGTGACAATGTGATCACTTTGGTCACTAATGAGCAGAGTTGAAGTAATTCATGCACCTTGTTGGCACATTTCACTACCTTATTTACCTTCAGAAAATTTGACTTTAAAACAAATGTAACATCTCTATGAAATGCCTTAATTTTGGGAAGAAACTTTAATGGTTGCTTTATGCAGTTTCAGGTTTTATTTTTTTAGAGATTGGGCTGTTAATGCTCTCATTTGGCCTTTGTGTTGTTCAGCAACATCCGTGTATCTCACCAGTACGCATGTCGTACCAGTTTAGGAAACTGGCAAGATAACAAGTATAATCATGAAACATAAAGGAAGCACCATGGAAGTGTGTAGCAGTTGGAACATTGCAGGTGAGCTCTGGCTGTACAGGTGGGATGATTGTGAAAATTACAAAAGCCAAGGATGATACATGGGCTTTGGAATTCCTACCATGCACCATTTTTCATCTGTGGAGTTCAGTTGCACAGAAATCATAGTCTTATTCTCAGCCATAGTGGAAACTCATGTTTTCAGAACTGGGATTAGAGTTTAGATAATTCTAGATTGGTTTTTTTAATGTCTTGTATGTGATTTTCACTGGGCAGGATTGTGCCTCTCTCACTAGCTGACTAAGATTGATGTCAGTGGAAAACATGAACAATTTCCCATTATTTTTGCATGTTTTCTAAAATCTCTTAACTCATTTAAGTTCTGTAACTTTGAGGCAAACTTAACTGTGAATGCACACATACACACATGCTGCTGTGGTAAATAACTGCTTAATTTATTGTCCTGGCTGTGTCCTCCCAACTCACTCAGGGAGGAAGGCCTGCCTGAGCACATTGCTTTTATGGTCCTCCTAATGAAATAGAAGTCTTATTCAGCTCAGATGCCCTGCCTTGAAACACATTTTTCCCCAGAGAGTTATGAAGTTCCTCCATTTGTTGCAGTTGGATCTTTGCTGCTGCTGGAATTAACATCACTGCGGATTGCACACTGAGGAGAATGCTCTTCCCCGTCTCCTCTCCAACATGCTCTTGCAGAGCAGCTCCCTCCAGGCCTTGCATGGCAGCATCTGCACTGCCACCTGCCCCTCTTCTTTCACACCCTCAGCTTGTTTTTTCAAATACTGCTTTCAACTTTCTGTGCTGTCTTTTTATTTAATTTGCAGGAGGAGGTAGCTGGCCTAGAGCCATGTTAGGAATAATTAAGGTTACATTTATGCATTCGCACTTCTTGCAGAGTGAATGTGAACTGATGGGAATCTTTCACAAAAAAACCCAACATTTCCTAGAATGCTTTTCTGTAAATACCAGCCCCACCCAAGGCGGGCCATGATGCTGATTGCTCCAGAGGTTCACTCCAGAATGCTTGAGGTTCATTCTGCTTCTTCCAGTTAAATAAATTCATACCTCTGCTCACTAGTACTGTCCATCTCTTTGCCCTCAAGGAATAGGTTTTACTCCATCTGTGTAGGCAGAGCACTCACATATTAATTGGTAAGAGCAGCTACAGTTGGGGGCTAAAAGGGTTTTCAAAAGTTGTAGTTTTCTGATGGCTTTGGAGGGATATATTTAAATCTGAGAGACCCATGTTTGTTTATCCTACAGGATATACAGACAGTCTGAAGATCAGAAGGGAATTGCTATGCCCTTACATAAAACACTACCTGTACTTGCTATGCCTTTTCTAAATTCATTTAGGTGTTGTGATGGCTTCTGTGATGTTTCCTGTAGGCTCAAGATCACACAGCCTTTTAATGTAGCAACTTGTTCTGTTAAAATTAACTCCTATAGTCTTGTTTTAAAGGACCATCTCCCCTTTAAACAGACATCTTATTGACAGTTCTTTACTTCTTTGCTGGGTATTTCCAAATTGGTCAGTGCCTGTCTGATGACCAGAGTGTTACACAGACAAAACAAATTGTTCTTTCTTGACAGAATGGGTGTGTGTATCAAACCTTTTCCTATAGTTTATCACCCATCACTGGTTTCCCCACCTTGAAAGTTTTCGTTAGAACTGAAGCCACTTACCTGTGCCAGGGTGCAAGGTGTGCACAAGCTCTCGGCAAAGCTCCCCTGTAACTGTGGCTCTACTGGGGAATTGTTGCTTTTCGGAAAAAAACAAGATACAAGTAAACCAAACTATCCTAATTGTACACCCAGCCTATATGGTACTGGGAACTTTTTGTGTATTGCTGAATAAAGAGTAAATCCCTCAAGTATGATCAAATTACAATGACTACCAGGAATACTGAAGAGAGAATTAATTCCCATTTTGTTCCCCAGCATTGTTGGCTTGGAGCCCTCCATGCCACAGAAATACTGACACTTTCACAATATCTACTTTTAAAACATTTATTTGATTTTTCTCTACAGTTAAAAAGATACCTGGTAATAAAATTCAGTAGAAGATTACCAATAGAATATTTTCTTCAAAGCATAAGGCATAACAATGTAGTGTTTTATGTAAGTGTTAGAGAGAGGCTGGACTTCATTTGTATAAATTCTTCTCAGTAGGAAAAAATTTTGCTCCATATTATTGACTGATTGAGAAGGCAAATTTCATTCTGACAACCAATTTTTTTCAACTGAAAAGTCAACTAGCAAAAGATGTGTTCTCTTGCTGTTCTTATTCTCTCAGTGATAAGATAGCACTTCTTCCCAGTTTCTGTGTCTTCCATTAAGTTTTACTGGATTCTCTCAGATCCTTTACCATAATTTTTTGAAATACAGTTTTGTCCCAGAATTGCTGTTTTCTGCTATCTTTGAAAAAAAAGTCCAAAATCATTCAAGGGCTGAAGGGTGGGAGAGAAGGTGTGTGTGTGTGTTGAGGCTTGAGAAGGAAAAAAAATCTGCTTTATTAGTAGTAAAACCTTGGAAGAAATAAAATCATGAGAATCCAGATACTTTTAAGAATCTCTCCTCTGTCACACGCTCCCTCCCCTCGTGTTCATCTGTTTTTTTGCAGTGTAATATTCAATACTGTTATGTTTTCAGGAGTAAATATCTTTACTTTTTAAACTCCCAGTGAGAAACACTTGGTCTCTCTGCTGGGTTCTCCCATTAGCTGCACTGGCACATACAAGACAAGACTTTACACTCCTGTCCATGCCTTACAGGTTTCAGTAGGTATTTATGGTTTTTTTAAAACTGAGGCAAGAATTGGCTCTAGAGTGTGAAATAATTGCCTCTCTGTAACTGAGTGATTGAAAAATATTCAATATTTACCTGGGAGGAATGCATTGGAAGAGAAATGTTTGATCTGTGAGCCCTTGTGATTTATCTCCACCAGCCTAGTCAATCCACTCAGTTACACACTGCTCTTTCTTCCAACCTATTCGGATTTTACTTTGTATAAAATTTGCATTCACTCATAAATTTTGCCTAGGTTCATCTTCTTGCTTTGACTCCGTGGGGTGGCACATCTTGGAGCTCCTGAAATGCTCAGTCCAGCAAATGACTTCCCCAGTGCTTCATTCATTCTCCTCGTGTCTTGCATTTGGTTGCTCTGTCTATCAGCTGCTGCTTACAGGATACAGCAGGGTTGTATCACTGCGAGTAGAACTAAGGAGTCATTTTGGGTTGTGCAACCCAGGAGCCTGAGGAAAATTCCTGCTGTCTTTTGTCAAGCATCTCTGCCCCAAAAATGGCTTTTCAACATCAGAACTGCATTAATAAAATGTTTATTTAGCACCTTTCAGGCTGAAGGATCCAAAAGCACTTTACAAATAACTACACACATCATCACTGAAATGCATCCAAGCAGAAATTCAGCAGACAACTCACTGCATACATTTCAAAAAGAACTGACTTTGGCCAGCTGCTCGGCCAGAAAGCAAAGTAGAGGTTCTAATGACCTGTCGCAAACAGGAATGTGGTTTTGCTTTGGCTTTTAAGGTCTTATCTGAAAAACCAACATGGCAAAGTTGCATTCGACGCAATTTAGCCACCTCAGAAAACTGAAGATTTGCATCAGCCCTGCCAGGATTAGAGTCTGTGGTGCCAGGGAGTCTGGCCTAATCCTAACCTGACATTTAGATGACTAAAACATCACCTCAAGGCAGAGGACATAACCCAGTAAATTCAAGTTGCAAGTACATAGTAACACAGTGCTGTTTTTTCACCCAGAATTCAGCTGTTTATACATAAACATCCCACGTGTACATTCTCTGCCTCTTTGCAAACACCAGGCATTAATTTACAGACCTGTAACTTCCAGCTTTGGGAGAAGGGGATATGCGACCTTCAGAGCTTGAGTAGCTGCAAGAGTCTTTCCAGGGAAGTAGTAGAAGGCACTTGGCACAGCTGAACAAAGCACCTGCAAATTATCGGGAATGACTCTCATTCCCTGGGAGGACAGAGATTACCTGCATTCTTTCCAGCTGCAATGTTGACAGCTCACAAGAAGTATAGGCCAGATAAATTCTGAGCAATGTCTCCTTTTCTACAGAAGTACTCTCAAATGCAGGAAAGGTCTCATGAACATACACACCCCTGTTGCAATTTGACAGAAGAACTTGGGTGTAAATGTGGCTTTGTTACTCCTAACTACATCTCCTGCCTGTAATATGGATTATGTTTTTCACTTCATCAAAGAAAAATTATAAGGCTATTTTTATACAATTTGAAAGCACTTTATACAAGGTTACATTAATACACTGCATCATATGGCCTATCAGTGGAGAAAATACTGAAATACTACCATAGGGCTGTTCAATCCTAGCTTTTTTCTTTCAACTTTTTATCTTAATACTAGAAAATATATAAATCATTTACATGACTTTATGCAAAAGAAGGCACAGCCGGTTATAGTTTACACAAGCACAATGCATAATATGCAGAAAAAGGGATTAAAAAGAAGCTTCGCATCCCTATTAGATACATTGTTGCAATCCATTAAGAAAAGTACTTCATCAACAACAGAAGTGTTCAACACTTGAGAGCTATGATATAAAAAAATTATAATTCATTTAATGCATAACAGATTTATATATACTTTTATATATAAACACTGTTGAAAAATGCTAACATAATAAAAGTAGATTATCCATGTAATGAAAAGTGCAAACCAAGTAATAAAGGGTTTCACAATGTCCTTCTCATGACACAGGAAAAACTAGCCCATAGGAATGAAGTGTTAAATCCACCAATACATCCTTGGTGTGATGAGGCGTCATCAGGATTTCTGAGCATTTGGAGGAAGCAGTACTGGTGAAGAGGCTCTGTCCAGACTGGGGAGTGGCACTGGTATGTGACCATTTAGCAGAGTTGGAAACTGTAAGAGGCCAAAAAGTAAAAATTACTCCTAATCTCAAATCATTCAGCCCAGAAGCACATGGATTTAGCATTAGCAACTGGGTCCAGATGGTTTCAAGACTTGTGATGTCTCTATAGTAAGGTATATACCAAATGTCTGCATCAGCCATTAGGAATGCAAAATAAAGGACAAAAACTGAATAATTTGTAAGTGCACAAGGATATAGAAATTTGTTGCTGGCTATATTTTATATAAAAGTGCACATAACACATTTATCATCACCCTGGGAAAGGGAATGCTGTAGAGAAATTTTTGCCATCCATTTTGCTCCAAAATTGTTTTTCAGTCTACAGTCTATTAATTATAATACATTCTTTTTGTCTTTTTTTTTTTTATGCAGGAAAGAGTTTTGCAAAAGTGAAAGTCAAGATGTTTTAGGGCAGAAAAAGTAGAATTGGGAATTCAAAGCATGGGGAAAATTACTGTAAAGTAACTACAGTTTCTCTCTGTATTCACTTAGAAGTGACAAACTACACTGGTTCATTCAGCATGTGAAGCAGAATATATTGTCATTTATATTAACCTCCTGCTTCTGAAACACTGTGCAAAATACTTAATACAGAAGCCACATATTCCTACTTCATGACAGCATCGTGACTGTACCTTGCCTGCAGTGGTGTGTATTGACTAGTGCTTAACATCTAACCCGAGAAAAAGTAAGCATGTAGGTGGAATAAACTTGCTGCAGCATGAGGCAGGAAATATCCCAGTGGCAGATACTAATCTGGCCTTGAGGCCAAGCTCCACGAGCTCTGCTGGGTTTCTGTTGGCTTCAGGGAGCACTGAGCAAAAGAGCTCTCAACTTCAAGCACGTGGTGTATTTTTACTCCTTTTCAGATCAGTCATTGGACAGCCAGCTGTGGTGTAATCACTCTGTGCACAAGCATGTAACAATCTGCTCATGACCAGGCTGCTCCTCCACTCAGACGCTGGTTGGTGACCCCTGTCTTGCACCACTGCGTGTGAAGTGGGGCCGAGGAGCGGCGCTCAGCAGCGCGGGGTCTGCCACCCTGCTCCTGCTGTGGCCAGGCCTGGCTGCAGCCGCTGCTTTAACCACACCAAACCTCAGGAAATGCTTCCATCACTTCTGCCAAGACTCGTTAAAACACAGATTACAAGCTCTTCCCTGGGTAGCTGCATGGGTGTGGGCTGGCTTGTGCAAGCAGCCTGAGGAGGGCTCTGCCCTGACACCTACACTGGCTGACCCATCAGTTCTCAGTGGGGTTGGACAGGCTTCAGCTGTGGTTTTCGTTTCCTATTTGCTGTTAAAATAGAGCTTTGTGCTCTACAACTTGTCGTCATGGCCTTTGCTTGAATCAAACAACATTTATAAGGCCCTTTGGGTCTCTCAGAAGGGAAAGCCAAAGTCACTCCTCGCTTTAAGTTCCCATAGGGAATGGCCAGCATGTGACCACACAAGCTTGTTCCAGGCCTTGGTGCAGGCACTCCTCAGATTAAATGTCTGGCTGTTTTTAACCATATCTGCAAAATTAAGGTCCAGTAGGGGTTTATCTGAAAGACGAGGAGCCCTGAGTTCCATGTGCAGCTGGAGGTAGAAAGACTTACTCTCCCAGTGCAGGCAGTACCTGAGCAAGCACTCAAGCAAAAGCCCAGCCCTGGATTTGGACTGTCAGCCCCCCTGAAGGTTCAGAGACTAACACAGGGTCCCTGTCTAGCAGTAGCCTTCTCCTCTGTTAGTGCTGGCCCTCCACAGCAGTCAGGGTGTTCATTCCAGGGGTGTCCCTGCACTCTTCAGCTGTGCACATGGCCACTGGGTTCCTATGCTTCTCGCCAATCAGCAGATCAACATAATTTCTTCTCTGACTTAATGAACCAGCTGGTTTGCAGCAGCTGCAGGTGGAGTTGCAAATACCAACCCCACCATCTTCCTCCTGAGGCTCAAGCAAATGCTGCAGCTGAGTGCTGGGCCCATTGTGGGTTACTTAATAACTACTGTGTTTACCACGTCTCTGTGAATCTTTGAGAATGTTACTCTGCCAATAGTCATGAGAGAATGGACATAATGCTGCTTCTCTGCTGTGACATATGGAGAGGTCATGCTCAGAGGTATGTCCTTGGTTGAGGACACATGGATAATTGGCAGGAGAACTGGAAATGGAGCCTTCGGGTTCAGAGTGCCCTTATTGTAAATACAATTATGTCTTGTCTTTCTGAGTGAGAAGTAGCTCATTAGGACAAAAGGATAAACCTACACCCACCTTACTGGGTGACACCCAGACTGTTCTTAATTTTCCCAGAGTCTGTGTTCCAACCCTCTCCTGGCTGGTCACTGGTCTGCACTCTCTTCCTGAAGCTCTGAGAACTCAGTTACCTCCTATTACTGGAGTCCAGCATTTGTTTCTCTTTCCTTCACACAATACGTGTGTGCTTGCTGAGACAGACACTGCCCTGTAGGTTCTGACTGCACTGCCAAGGATTGAAAGAGGTTACTAGTAAGTAGGCCTCTCTTTGAAAGTGCCTGTTAACTCCTGTATTTTCTTGAACTGTTTGAAAAGCTCCAAACTGATGAGAGGAGAGGTTCCCCCAATGTCTCTTCCACATGTGTGCCTTTAGCAATGAAACCTGTGCATTGGGAAGACCTACCTGGAACAGAGTGTTTGGTCCCTGCAGCCTGGCAGGACTCAGAGGAGCGACAGGACTGAGGCTGCTCCAGAAGTGAATGCTAGACAGCAGCGGGCTGGGGGTCAACAATAATCCATTGGGGGTCTGCAAGACAAAAAACCCACCCCATGATGCACAGCTTAAGAGTTACAGCTCCATACAGCACTCACCACCCTAAAGCCTTACACATTATCTATCTATTGGTTCTATTTCTCAGTGAATTCGGACATACAGCACGGTCAGCAGCAGCTGCCCATCCAGCCCTGAACTCTGTCTCCACAGTGGTCAGTACTGGATACCTGCACATATGCAAATTGATTTAATTTCTGTTCGCTTAAGGAGAAGCACCATTATTGTTTATTTGAACCATGCTCATGCAACTGTGCAATATATAGAATAATACCATGTGTGCCCCAATGCCTGCCTACACTGCCTGATCTCCTTCAGAATCAGTTTTTACCTTTTGAAGGGCAGCAATTGCTTGATCTGACTGCAGCTTTTGAAGCATTAATGCAATTGTGTGCAGAGCCAAAAGAGCCACTGCTCGCCTTTGAAGTTTACTCCCCCGATGGTGTCTCTTCATAAAGGAAAAGGCTTCAAGAAGCTGACAATGCAGAGGCTGAGCAGGGAGAGGCAGGTGTATGGCCTGGGTGCCCAGGGGGACGCTGGAGAGCACAGCTAATTGCTTGAAAAGAACCAAAATGCCAAGAACTAAGAATCCAAGGCTTTTCCCAACTCAGCCGTGTCTCCTTCCAGTGCCGTGGTGCACAAGAATTGTTGTGATTGCCCTCAGCATTTTTAAAGCACAATTGGAGGGGAAGTACAGTTAGAGCACATGGAAATCTTCATTCAGATGAAGAATCATGTGAATTATTCTGTATCCAGAGTAACTGTTATCACTCCAAAAAAGAACATGTGACAGTTTGGAAAAAAGTATTTGGCGTAATGAATTAATCTCACCAGTAATCTCGATGCCAGTTTTCAAAATCAGTCCCATTTAGCAAAGCACTTAATGGAATTTGAGTACACATTTAGCAAGCAAGCATGTGCTTTGCTGTGCAGAACAAGTGTCTCAGTGCTCTGCTGAACTGGGGCATCCATCTCTCCAGAGTTTAAAATATGTACAGAGAAGGCAGAAGATACAGAGCATCTGCATCTCCCTGTAGTAAGGAGCACAGCAGGTATCCCGGTGCTCCCACACACGGCACAGGCAGCCGGGGGTGTCCCTTCCCAACTGCTGGCACCAGGGGCCGCCGGGCGCCGCTGCCAGGACTCTGCAGTGAGCAGGCTCACACAGGCACCAGCACAGGCCCTGTGCATTTCCGACTATCACAGACATTATCTGCAAAGCAGTGCCTGAGGCATGGGCTGCGCTGCTTGGGGCCCTTTGCAAACACACAGCAAGACAGACCTGCTGTGACGTGCTTGCACTGCAAGTTCACAACAGGGTCAAACAGTTTGGCATCAGCAGAAAAGATGGGAAAGACAAGGAGCAGCAAACATTAAAGTCCTCCCAGTGATTCAGGTGTCTGAAAGGCTGTTTGATACAAAGACCTTCGCTGCTCTTGAATGGGATGGTATTGCTAAGGAATCTCAGAAGTGAGGTTCATGGAGAAATATTCAGAGAAAGGACACTGCCACCTTCCTGAAGAAAGTGGATCAGAAACACCAAACCCCATGGAAGAAACCACAGTTATGTCCCAAGAAGTAACAAACCTGTGGTATTACTGGGAAAGCAAAAGGTATTAATGCAGTAAATCATCAGGACACAGCAGTACCTGTCAGGGCTGGGATATATCTGCATGACAACAAAAGGGGGAAAAGTGGGTGGCAAGGAGAAGGCTTCAGTCTTGATCTCATCAAGTGACAGCTCTCGTCAAAAAAACCCCAGCTAGACAAGGAGGCACTTGGGAACAGCTCCTTTACAAACACTCTCTTCCCAGGACCATGGTGCTTTCTTGGGGCAGGAAAGCAGCAGCACCGGTGAGAACCCCTTTCCCGTGCCGCATTTCAAGCTGATGCCCCATTGGCAGGTGGCTGTCAGTGGAGATTTGCCAGACTGACAACACACTGAATTAGGTCAGGATAAATACTCAGATCTACTTACTGAAGAGCCTACTAACCTTAAAACCAGAGATGTAAGCAGCAAGACCAACAACATTCAACCAAGGACACAGTTTTGTGCCAAGTGTACTAAGAGCTCCTGTGAGCAGCCTCGGTTCTTTATATTTTCTCTAAGAAGCTGCAGATATCCAGAACTGAAAACACAGATCTTGAGAGGGTCTTTTGAAAATAATGAGGAAAACTTGGAGATGTTTATTCCTACCTAGCTACAGCCAGAGCAAGTCTTCAAAGAGAGACTTGAAACTGAGTAGCTCTCCATTCATCTCTGGAAGCACACTAACATGCCTAGCAGCAGTGCTAAGAAAAAGCTCATGTCCTCCGATGAGCAGGGCACTAATGTCTGCAAATTCTGCCAGAGCCAAGAGCCAGCCAAAGCAAGCCTCCAAATCTCTTTAATATTTAATGCAAAAGAGCACAGGGCCTCCCAGGCTTGTTTTCAGTATTGCCATCAGCCAAGCATCAAAACCACAAGAGGAAACCTAGTGTAAACAACACCATAGGACAGGCTATCCCTAAATTACAAGCGGAAATTGATGTGTCACTTCATTTTCTGCCCTCATGCAGCTGTACATCTGGTATTAGATGTGGAACCCATGGGAAGTTCCTACTTAGAAAGCATCATTATAATCTAAGCACAGGAACAGTTTAAATAGAAATAATTCATTGCACAGAGAGGATTACGTTAGGCAAGGATGCTCATGGCTCCTGACTCCTGTGACAAACAATGTGTCTAAGTACAGTCTTGTCACTTCTAGCTGTTAGATAACAGACAAGTGCTGTCATACATTGCTTCCCAGGTCATTAGGCACATGCTGAATCCTGGCTGATGTGTGTAGATACAGTATGGAGCACATGCAGGCTGCAGGCACACTACTTTGTCCCTAAGGAAAAGGACTGTTGTAAATGTTACAAATGCTAAAGCAGAGGCCTGAAGAAAAAGCAGGACTCAAAATTATATATCCATATTAGCCAAGGGAGAGCCAACAAAAGTAACAAATATAAGTAATCTGCAAAGGAAGCAATGCTGAACAAAACCCAAGTATCTCTCTTTGAAGGTAACCAAATGAAAAGCTGACATTCTCTACCAAAATATGCAACTGTATGTTCTGAGATCTGCAAACCCATTTTTCTGTTCAGAAATTGATTGAGAGTATCATGTACCCTTTCACAGTGCCCACCTGAGGCTATTCCTCATGACCAGCAGGTACAGTGGAAAGCTATTAGAAATACCTTCTTAGAACCCATATCACTTCTGGAGCAGATATCCTGTTCTGCATCTGCCCCGTGGCAGCAGGTGTCTCCCACTGGGTTCTGATAAATCAGAGAATGTTTGAGATATGATGCATGTTCTTTCTTGGATAATGGGATGAACAGCAGATTTACAGTCTAAATTTTGGCTTTAGTCATTTTGCATTGTATTACAGTAATCTGAATAACTACATAACACAGCTGTTATGTAGTTTTTATCTTATATTCACTAGGACAAGTGTTTAGAATGCAGGATGCTTCTTATCCACACTAGAAAAAAAAAAGGCTAAAGGAGAGGAAAAAGTTATGCTGTTGTATGGCCAAGAGTTTAAATAATTAGACCCAGGAACTGTCCTACACAGATGCCATATGCCTCTTCTGTGATAGGACAACCTGTAAAAGAGATTTGTGATGACTTTAAGTTGGGCTAACATTCATCACAATCTTAGCTATCCATCCTGCTAAAGGAGCACTACAATCCTCTACATAATTCCCTTCTACATCTTTCAGGGCAGTAAGTACACCAATTTATAGATCAATAGGAAATTAAATATTCAAAGAAATAATTACAAAATAGGGAAACAAATCTCTGTTCATACCGTGTTTTGGGGCAGCAGTAGATTAAAGCTGGTTTGTAATAACTCACACTGTCATTGTGTCTGGTTGGCATCAGATGTGATGTGTCAGATTTGCTCCCTACAAGCAAAATACTGTGGTTACACCACAGTTAGAGGTTATAAGTTTGTCAATGCATCTCAGTTTCGGTTTGCCACACTTCTGTTCTTCCTGACAAACCTAACTTCACTTAAAGGCTTTATGATGTCAAAAATGACAGGTGGCAGCCCACAAAATCCTCTTTCTTGGTGACACAACTTTGTGTCTCGGTGGCTTACAGGTGTGCCTGAGCTGGACAAACTCGCTCTGCAGCCAGCTGAAAAGCTCAGGAAGAGCAAGGGCAGTGTTGGCTCAGAGCACTTGCCAATACTCTCACTTCTGCCAGGCCTTTGTGCCATGCAGGCACACAATGCTGCCTGCACCAAACACCTCCAACACCTTCAAACAGCAAAGAGATAATGGGATTTTGGATACCACAGGTCTTCTAGACAGCCTGAAGTGAGTGAGGGCTTGTAGCACACCTTTGTATTTATTAATTTACTTGCCCAGTTTGGTACATTCAGTGCATCAACTGTTATTTCAGGGCTGGGAATCTTAGGGGATGTTCCATACTGTGATAATTTTACTCATCTGATTTTGAGGTGGTAGTGTAAGACAAAACTCACCAATGAACACACTGAGTTATATTTATATGATTTTCCTCTTCTGCTCTGAACTCCTAGGGGCTTTTTTCATAGACTTTCTTGAAAATGGGAACTTGCTGTTGACATTACCACAAATATGTTATTAATAAAACAAAATAACCTTTTGGTTATTCAGTAGGTCTGTGCTGAATGCCAGCTCTGGCAAGTACTCTGTGGATCTGTAAAACTTCAGAAATTGAAACTGACTTCAGAGTCTGTTCTGGAAACCACTAATTTGCTCTGTATTCAAAAATTAATCAAAAGATCACACTGTTTGAATGGATTCAACATCTAGTAGAGGAATCTAACCAAGCATCCCACATGCTCAAGTTGTGACCTACAAAACCCCTGTGGTTTTCTTTTTGGCTTCTTCCTGTTTGTTTTGTAGATCTGGAGGCTGGTTTGAACAGATAATTCACTAATGGCTGCTCATCTCCTTATCCTTTCACGAAGTCTGTGAACTGTGATGGCTTTTCCCACACTCATATAGGAACAAACCCCAGGAGGAACCTACTTTCCACCCCTTGTTCAGAGCACTGCTACTTTTCCCTCTTTCCCATATACTGGGGTTTTTTCCCCATCAGATGATGACAGACCCATAGAACTAACACTCTTGCCCACATGGAGGGAAAGGCTGGAGACAGGCAGGTCTTACCTGTGCAGTGAAGAAAGCTGGAGTCAGGGACCCCGAAGGAAGCGCGGGGCTGTTGAGGGCAATGGAACCGATGTCGGTGCTGGAGAGAATCATAGGTGGGGCAGAGATTTCCAAGCCTTTGGGTTTTTTAGCCTTTGGGGGAAGAGATGGGGATTTAGCCTTGGAGCCTGAGGAGAGGTTCAGAGGCTCAAGGGAATCTGAGTCGTGGCAACTGGACTCAAGGAAGAAGCTCCTGTGTTCTGCAGGGAGGGGTGAGGTGGGAGACAGAGATGGTGACCTGGAGGAGGAGGAGGATGGAGATGAAATGCTGGCACTGTTGGGTAGCATTAGGGAAGAGATTTTAGCTGATACTGAAGAGCTGAGGAAAGCAGAGGCAGCTGCTGTTTCAGAGGTAGAAGGCAACGACACCATGGGCCTTGTAACTTGTTTGTCTGTTTTGTTTGTCACAAATCTGATAACAGTCCGGACTTCTTCGACTGGTGTGTTTCCTTCTGACTTCTCCTCCAGTTTTTCTGTTTTGATTGTCTTGTAAGGGTCTGGCTGGTTCTGCAGAGAGTTGATAGTGAAAGAGGAGTACAGGCCAGAGTGGATATACTCATTACGGCTTGTGCTTTTCAGTGCTGACAAGCTGTGCTTGTGCTGATCCCTGCTCTCCAAAGGCATCTTACAGTCGCTGTCCTGCAGCAAAAGGCTCTCTCTGCTGATTTCCACAGCATGTGGATCCATTTTCAAAATCTCAGGAAAGGAGACAAACTTGTATACAAATTTTTGTCCGATCACTTTCTTGATGATGTTCTGCAAATACAAAAGAAGATGCTAGAACGATCAGCATGTTAGAGGCACTCAGTACTGCAAACCCAGGGGTGGGGGGCACTGCTCCCTTGTCAAGCTAAGCAGGTCATTACACAGGGCTCCTAATGCTGATCACCCTTGGCTCATTCCAACACCTCTGCTCAGACAGAGAGTCCACTCCCGGCTCCTCACAGTGTCCAACAAAATCGCCAACACTACGTGACAAAGCCCTACTGGTGGTCTGTTTCACTTCTGCTTCCTCTGAAGCAGCTTGGGAATATTTTCTTTCCAGTAAAAGCAATTGTGCTGTCTGTGGATTTGAGCCATGCTGGAACTGATGTTGGTGCCAGTCGAGCCGCATGCGTTCCATGGGCAAACTCCTTCATTTATGCCTCCCAAAACTGACACTAGCTGTCCTGAGGATGAAGTACTCTAGGAATGTCTGCAAGGGAGAAACCACCTCAGCTTCCTGGCCCCAGTCATTTACCCTCTGTTCCTTACCACACAGGAAAGGATTTAGCTAAACTGACAATGACTGTCCTTCTTTCAATGATCATGAACTTATGTCTGTGAAAAAAGCAACCACTTGCATGGGCTGGAAAAGTACTTGTGTCCTGCAATATCCCCCGCACTATCTCCAGGCCTGCATTAGGCTCAGGATGCTCCCTAGTGCAGGCAAAAAGTTTTCATCAGTCTAAATGGACTATCGAATTAATTATTGAAAAAATCCCAAACCTCTCAAAGGTTTGTAGAACCTTTTTTTTTTTTTTCTTAAAAGTGTCCCCTTTATGGAGAGAACTGATTCCCTTTGAGATTTTTTCTGAGGGTTCTCTTTCCAGTCCTAGCTCTCCTCCTGCAGACCAAGTTGGCTGCCTGCTCTAATACAATGCCTGATAACCCCAAGGACATGTGAGCTCCTCCACAGAGGCACTTTATGGCACAGGCCAGGATAGGAAAGGGACTGGAACATTTACCACCCTAAGCCAAGTGTTGTGGAACAAAAGAAGAAATATGTCCTGAGATTTCCTGCTAATTTTTCTCTTCTTGAAGCCCCTGGTGGAGACTTTGTCAGATCTCTGAAAAACCCTTTCCAAGAGGATTCCCTTCAGTCCAGCACATCTGCTGCACCTCCAGCTGACAGTCTGCAGACATCTGCTTTGCTGTACATATGGGAATGTAAATATTTATAAATCTCCTAAAAATCTAATTGGTTTTTCATTCTACCACAGCTTCTGATGCCGATAGTGGAAGCATTGTTGAATGAAAATGAAAAACAAAAAAGGAATACATATTTATATACGGACAGTACATAGTGCTGGTGCTTGTAGTGTTTGCACTACACCTAGTTTTGTCACAAAAGCACATCTCACTTTGTGAAAGAGGAGTCTGCACTTGGGTATCAGAACCTCTTCTGTCTTTCAGCCAAGCTACTGCACTCTGTAATTTATCTGTTGAATGTCCTGGCAGTTCATTCAGGCACCTTCTTGAATACAAAACTAACTCTACAAAGAACCCTGGGATGCAGCTTTGCATCACAGGTCAGGAGCTGTGGCACAAATGGAAAATGTTTCCCAAGTTGATAACAGGGATCTGTAGCAAAGAGAAGAATTAAATTCAGCAAGCTCAGACTGAAGGCACAAAGCTGCCCTCTTCCATGCTGAACTGTACACACATCTATGCACCTGGCAGATGCTGCAGTGTCTTTTTTTGCCCTCCAAAGGTTCAGGAAAAATAGTTAGCCTACAGGATCTCAGTCTGCATGAGCTTTAATTCCCATGGCTTTGGGCTTGGCCTAGATTTTTTTTTTTGTGCTAATTAGGTGCAACATTGGAGGGATGCACTTTTTCTGTACTCTCGATATGGCATTCTTTTTCAAGAAAGGAAAACCTTCAATCTACTCACATGTGAAAAAACCACCCCAACCGGATTTTTGTTTTCTTTCTTTAATATATGTATTTTAATTTAAAATAATGCCTCCCCTCTGCTCCTGGCAACTTTGCATTATTGTTACATCAAGCGCTGGTAACTGGGATCCTCCTTGGAAAATATGACTCCCAGCAGAACAAGATTAAGTGTATTTAAGAGGTGCACTTTTACACTGATGCAGGCTTGAAACAGGGAAACATTGCTATAGAAAGCAACTGAATGGGCTGGTGAGTTTATACTTCCTTTGTTATTATTAAATATAGTTATATTTTAAGACGATCACGGTGCTGCTCCTCTGACTCTGCCAGCCTGCAGCAAAGACCCGCTTAACGATGGCTGGAGATGAAAAGATTCAAGTGCAGATCCCTCAAGCACTCTGCAAGCTTCTCTTAAATGTGTAGCCTGAGGAAATCTCCATCAGTGTGCAAGAGAAAATATGGACAAAAATTAATGAAGTGCCTCTGAAACACACTGACTTTTCTTTTTTTTTTTTTTTTTGGACAAATGATTGAAGGTAAAAAGCAGTGTATTTCTACCATCACCTCGGTGATCTGTCAGAATCATTCTGAGCTATGATGATTCAAACCACAGAAGACAGTGACAGGCACCACAACAAACAGAGGTTTTCCTCCCTCTTTTCCCTGCCTCTTTGAAAGGGCAAAGAATGCATCTGCAGGAAGAACAGACCTCTTGCTTGATAGCAGGAAGGAAGTGTATTTACTGAACACTTGGCCCATTTTTGTTGCTGTTGTTTGAATTTTCAAGGTAAATTCCCTCATGAGCAGGGTTGCAATGAGTGCAGTGGCTGCTGGCCAGGGTTGCAGGGAGCCAGGGAAGGACTGCTGGGGAGGAGAAAGGGGACACCAGGACAAGAGCAAGGTCTCCAGTCTAACAGCTTTAAAATAAAAAAATCTTATCAAGAGACAGCACTCTCTGACACTCAGAGAGAGGGCAGGGAGCAGGGAATGTCCCTCTTCTGTTGGCTTCTTGACCATTCCCCACTTGAACATTTTACACTTCCCCTCCTCTGCCCCCAGTCTACAAAACAGTGACCAGAGCAAACGTGACCCCCCCACCCCCTGAGAAGTGCTTAGAAAGCTGCTGATACAAACCAGGCAGAGCACTGCCTGCTGTCTGCTCCAGCTCAGCAGCCCTGTTAGAGAGTTCAGACTTTTCACAACCCAGCAATGCAGGTGCTCACTTTAGGAGCCCCTCCAAAACCAGCCTCACCTGAGAGCTCTGAATCACCAGCTGGAGGGATGGGTCTCCTCTGCCCGTCCTCCTCCACAGAGCAGCTGGCTGAGCTGAATGCCAAAGGCTCTGTGGACTGGTTCCCCCTGCAGCTTAAATCAGACTATACTGGGGAGGGCTTGTGGCAACTATACACATGCACTACTACTTTTGGAAGCCCTCCTGAAATCGATCATGTGTTTGTGTTTTATTTTCATCAGCTCTCACTCCTACTCCCTGTTTGAGCCATTTAGCAAAATTTTTGATGGAGGCACAGGTGCTACTACATTGTGCATCTGTACTGACCTTTGGAAGATCAAGGATCTCATTTAGCTGGATTTCAGTTTTTTCTCACCCACCTCCATCTGGAAGACAAAGGCTGTTTCTCTGGCTGGCACCCATGGCCAGATTCCCTGCTCTCTCTACTGCAGTTCACGGGACATCCCTTTCCTCTTACAGCAATCATGAACTATTTTATGGTTCTTTTTGAGGCAGGTGTTCTTGTTTTTTCTCCTCTACCCATCACCTCTTACTGAGTATCCAGTTCTTTACTCCCATCCTACATATGGACAGCATTATAGAATCACCTTTATGCCATTTCAGCCAAGCACTTTCTTGACTTCCACAGATCACTCTTGAAAGAAGCTCCTTACAATTTTCTATAAAGGTACTTTCTAATGCTCCTGAAAGTATTTCCTTGTAACACCTCTTACCTGTACCACTATAAAATGTATAGCTGGTACTGTAGCACAATCACACTGCTATTGTTTCATTCTAGGATTCTATTTCCCTTGAGGTATCGTAAGAGAAGACCTTCCCAAAAGCAAAATAATAGTTTCTGTTATCACTTTATATCCTGAAGTTCTGTAAGCACCCAAGAAAAGAACCCTCAACCCAAAACAATTCTTCCATGCTGTCACCCACACTTGGGCACAATCATGAGGAACTAGTAACCACACTAGTAACCAGGTTACTGGGTTGACCTGTTATGGGAGAGGAGTGAATGCATTGGCACCTCTGAATCCTGAGAGCACCCGAGAAACCCTGTCCCCTGCACTGCAATAAGCACAAAGCATACTGTACATCATACTGCCAACCCATCTAAACAAGCCATTAATTGAAACTAAAACTGCAACAGACTGAATAGCGCTCACCGAGTAAAGCCTGGGGCCACATACTGTTCAGAGAGGATGCAAGATATTGAATAGCTGCTCATCACAACAGTATGTGACTGTGTAATTAAAGATGCAGCATAGCTTATGCAAACATTAGGGTTATCCAGGGAACTGTGATTCTTGTATTTCCTAACTTCTGAGGATTTGACTTCCACAACTGCTACATCCTATTGATGTTGGTATATGCATGTAATTTCCTGGATTCACCATCCTCCCCTCAAAAAGAAAAACCCTCATGGGAAAAATCACTAGCTTCTCTCTTGTGGTGTTTGAAATATCTTTAAATATTCATAGGGACTTTTAGTAGTCTTGAAACCCCTAAAGACTTCCAAGAGATATGTGCTATTACAGCTATCGGAAAAACAAAATAACTGGGCAACTTGAGAATAAAAAAGAAACTTATTAACCCTACTTTTAAAGAATTTTACTTCTACACATCAAACTAAAGTGCTCTGTGTGGGGATGGTGCTGAAGCATTTCCTTGACTGAGAGCATTACAAGAGATTTCTGACCAGCAGAAGTGTGTGACATGACGGACACAAGCTGTAGGTAGAGGGAGTGCAGGATGCTTTTCCTCAGCACTATCTGTCATCTGTGCTGCTGCTCTGTTGAGGCAATAGGGGAAATGCATCAAATAAAAACGGGGGTCAGGGTGGGGGTGGAGGAATTTGGGGAACAAATGAATCAGGAAATGGAGTCTTCAGATTATCTACAAACCTTTAGCAACTATAATCATGGTAGCGAATTACAATCAAGACATGCCCCACTCCACATTTCCTGGGGTGTTTTTATATGAATTTAACATAAATCTAGCCATCCGCCTCAACAGCATGTCATGCTTGCTTTCAAAGCCAGGCTAAGGAACTTGTCCTAATTGTGTTATTTTTCTCCAGTACTGGAATTAATTTACTTTTAAGTTCAGATGAATCAGATGATGAATTTTAACAAGCCAGTGTTTCCTCCAAGCAAAAGCTAGAGCTCATAAACCCCCATTTATCCAGCAATCAGTTTTTATTTCTCCATGGTGAATAATTTCAAAGATAGACCGTGAAACACTAGTGCAGTGTCAGCTGTATGCAGTAAAGACCAGAGGGCAGTCCAAGAAAGGAAGGTCCAGCCCATGTGCCACCATAATTTCTAAACAATCACTGCCCCTTGTCTCAAACTCACATGCTGCCAGATCACTTAGGTTATAGGTAGAGAAGTCCCTGTCAACAATTCCATGACGCAAATGAAGTCTTGTCCAGAGTTCTGCCTCTGGTCTTTCCTGCTGCCACTCCCCCATCTGCAGCACGGTGTTTGTCCCATTTGTTCAGTGTGCATCCCATTTGCCCCAGCACACTCAGCTGCCAACACATCCATCATTGCACACAAGTAGGGAGGGGACAAGGATCTCAGAAGGATTCCTAAGGCTACCTCAGAGTCTAGACTGCTCTTGGTTTATCCCACAAATTGGTGAATGGTTTAGAGGAGAAGAGTGCTAAATTCTGAGAGAGGCTCTTTCACCTCACCAGCCCTTCCCCTTTTGTTCTGCAAGGGGGAAAGGATTTCAAGGAACTTTTTCTCCTCTTCTTGACTTCTTCCCTTCTGTGCTATGCAGTGTAGATTGAAGTCAGAGGAAGCATTTAGGACTGAACCCACTGCCAGTCTACAAGGATTCATTATCTGCTATCTTATGCCAGTATCTCTCACACTTCAAAACCTGCAGCAAGTTGCTTTGTCCCTCTGCACTCTCCCAGTAATCCACCTTACTCCACTCTCTGGGAACCTACAGGATACAAAACACTACACCCCCAGAGTGAGAAGCTCCCACTGTTTTCTTCTAAAGGAACTACCCCTTCAATTTAAATAGAAATAGCCATAGGTTTGGTTTGGGATTCAAACCCTGATCACAATACATAGGGAAAAAAGAACTTATCCTTCTTTCCCTCTAGGAGCTACAATCTTCATTGGGCTGCAGACCTCCTGAAAAAATGGCCAAAATCCTTGTGCCACACTGAGATGAAATTGTCAGACAGAAGAGCATCCCTACAAACAGCCAGAGCCCTGCTGAAGAAACTGTGCAGCCACTCTGGCAGATGCTGCATGAGCAGAGACAAACAGGTGACAAAGGTGCGCGTGTGCTGGGGGCAGGGAACTGAAAACAGAACAGAGCTAAAAGCAAGGTTAAGGGATAAAAGAAGCAGGAGTCTCAAGCAAGGAGCCATTATATTCCATTACTTTGAAGAAATCAGAGAGATCTCAAAGGACAAGTGCTACAAATATCTTATTCCTTGTTTTTAAGCAATATCTGTTCAGTCACTAACTGCGTATTTGGGCTCTGCCTGGCTGTGCTGTTCATGCACCAGCAGGCACTCTGTCTCCATTGATCCCAGACAAGTTTGTAATCAGAGGGGTTGGAGTCATATAATGCAGTGAGCATCCCCATGCTGAGCAGAAGCCCTTTTTAGTGCTTAGTGAAGGGAATTCATCACACCAACTGCTCAGAACAGCCGTTGCACTGTCCTCACCGAATCCTTTTGTGCCTTCTCAGTCAGGCCACCTTTGAAATGTGTTAAGTGGGGAAATCTGACTTCTAGTGGACAAAACACTAACAGCTCTAAATCTGAAACTGAATAATTATTTCAGGAGGAGTCCTTGTGAGTAATGAAAAGTCTGATAATCAAACTGTTAATTTTCAGTCAATGTGTTTTTTCATCGCTATATTAGCTGCATTACTGTGTTCATAGCTGCATAGCACCCAGCCCCACTGTGCCCTTCAAGAATTAGTGCACTACAAGTAATACATGACAACACTAAGCTCAGTCCAGAAACAGTATCTAGTTTCCTCTGCCTCGTGCAGGCAGCAAACATGCCATAGTCCTGAGCAGATTTAATATGGATTAGTAAAAACAATACAATATTCATCCAAAAAAAAAAAAAAAAGCTGCAGAAATAATTTGGAAACTCCTTGAATTTACTGGACTCTAAAATTGAGAAAAGTGAATATGCAAGATTTGTGTTCCACAGTATTTGTGTATTTGTGTTCTACAATGTTTACCTTCTAGTAGAGGAACTAGTTAGAGGAAGTAGTTAGAGTCCTTCTATTAGAGGAACTTTCGAATAGCTTCCACAAAGAGGTGAAATATTAACTGGTAGCATTTCTATTTTCTTAGTCTGCATGAGAATAACAAAATTTACCTTGTCATAATAGTATCTGAGCGCTCGGCTCAGCTTGTCATAATTCATATTAGTTTTGTTTTTTCTGAGTCCCCACAGCTTAGCCACTTCTTCTGCCTTGAGTAGCTTGAATTCGCCATCATTAGACGTCCAGCAAATGAGGTGCTCATGTTTCTGGTCTAGCAGCAACTGCAAAAGGAACTGCCACAGTGTGATTGCACTCTCCATACCTACAAGGGACAAAGGAGAGCAACAGTGTGAAAAACATTTGGGAGCAGGTGTTCCACCCAATGCTCATTTCAGTAATTAGCTCTGTGTAGGAGTCACCCTATGTATTTAAGAAAAGAAAGCTATTATACCATTTGCAACCCAAACATCCATAAGATCTACAGGTCTTCCACTCCTGTTTCAGTATTTTTCCCACTGCTGTTTTCTGAAGGGACACATAAAATAGAGGAAGTATTTAGAAAAGCATTGCCCACATAGTTCACATTGTACAAGTTCGAGTTGGTGTCTTCCATTCAATGCATGCAATCACACTTCTAAGGAACATATGGGGGGAGGGCAAAGGACTTGATATAACTATCCACTGAAATTATATTAAAAACCTGCTGTTTACTGTCATGAGGAGTACACTGAACTCGTTCGGATACATCTCTGTGAAAAAGGGGAGGATGAGGGAAGACCAGAGCAGTTGTGTTTGATTAGAAGACCAGAAGCCACATCCCTTCCCCCACGCACCACACACACTTGTCTTCCCAGCAGCACACAGCCTTTGCCTATTTTGTTTTTTCCAGGGCCTGACATTATTCTTGCTGCTTCTGTTTGCTAATTCAAATAGCTCAAAAGATACTCCTTGTTTTTCAGAAATGCTGAAAGTTCAGTACACTTAAGCACAGTAAAGTAAATGATGTTTACCCTGAACCTCTCCTTAACAGCGCTTTTCTTTCATTATCATGTGTACGACTGAGAACTAGGAATACGTTTAACAGTGCCTGAATCTCACATCTGAGGTTGTTTGAATACTTTTTTTCTCTGTAAAAGTTGTTTGAATATTTTTTCCTCTGCTAACTGCCTGTGCTACTGAGTCCCCCCCAGCATAAACCTTTTGTTCAGGCACTGCAATAGAAGGATAAACCAAAGACTGACTATATTCCAACTCAGCACAGGCATATACACAATTTAAAATTTGGGAGCATTATCACTGCTAACAACTTCTCATTTTAATGAAGATGCAGCTAAAACTGACCTTTTAAACTACAGAACTAGGAAATGAGATTTTTTACCCACTTTTAAAAACATTCCCAGTTTTAGCATGTTAACACTGGATCAAATCATTTTTTCTTGGGCTCTTCTGATTCTTACTTTGGATATGTTATGTTACACAGATTTATTGCTGGTATTGATGGGTTAATTGACTATGGTGCTAATGGGGTTAATTGTTACCTGACTTACCTCTACGCATGAAACAATTGATATTTTCATCTTTATCTAGACAAGCTCACAATTTTTAGCAGCCTTGTTCATTTTGTTTCCCAATAGATTGTTTTTTGTGCCCTAACATGACACAGATAAGATGCCAGGCTTGCTGCCTGGCGCTTCCCTGGGTGTGCACACCACAAGAGGGCACAAGACTCCCAGCTATCCACAGCCGGGAAGGAAACAGCGGCAGGCTGCGGGAACAGCTGCCTCTGCAGGTCCGCCCTAGCGTGAACGAAATCACGGTGCATAAGGTTCACTAGTATAAAGAAAAATAAAATTCATAAGCTTCACTAGCGTAAAGCAAGGTAATGACGCTAGAGAAGGCCGTCAATAGTTTTACAAAAAAAAAAAACAGAATCCGGAGCTCTGTTTCGGTCCAAATAATTTCTACGTACACTGGCTAAACAAGGGTTTGCAGAATTAATGATGGTTTTACCATCTCTTCAAAATCCTGATTTCTCTAATTAACTGAGAATCCCATGTGAACGACAAGGACACCACCACCTCTCCCTGACGCCCTGCCGTGTGACACCACAACTACACAGCACCGCCAAGGGTCACTAGAGGCTCCAGGGCTGTTAGGGATCCTGGAAACAGAGCTGTCTGTATGGATGGTTTAGCACCTTCAGAGGTTTGCGTTTGCTGCATTGCAATTTTATACAAATCCTTTTCCACACAGCATAAGGCAAGAAAAAAATATAGCTAATATGAAATATACCTGACAGTTACTGGCTTTACAGCCTTTAAAAGTTCTTTTAAACTACACCCCCTGTGCAGGTATTAGCATCTTTAACAGATTATTTATCTATAACCTCATAGATAATAGTGTCCCTATTAATCTGGCATCACATATATACAGATACACATACACTTTCTAATACTTAAAAGTTTTGCAATTTACTTTGCTAAAAAGCTGTAGTTATATACAACCACATTCCTTTAAAATAATCCTAGTTTCTGTACATCACATATTATGCAGCCATACCCTGCATAATTTCAGCTTGTATCACATAACTCTTCCTAACAAGAAACTACAAACAGAAGGTTTTTTGCTCTGGAAAATTGTAAGTAACTTATAAATATCTTTCTTTGAAATTGTACTAAAATGTGTCTCACATTACAAAAACGTGTCAGTAGAAATTCAGCTGAGGAAAGTAAAGATGGATGAGAATTATAGAAGCACCAATACGAACTTCACTACCATATCATTAGCCAAAACAGTATAATACCTCGGAGATACAATTATCTCATCCAGATCTTAAACTACAGGATCAGCAATCATGGCTCTCCGGAGATTAGGTGGAACTGAAACCAAAGTGAAGAACATTTTGCTGCACCTGCTCCATCCCCATTCACCTCTGCCCAAGAACACTCACAGGGTAATCTGTAGCCAACATTGTACTACACTTTCAATTATGAACCTGTTTTCAGATGCTTATCATCTGTAAAATGTAAACAGTTCTGGATTCCACTTTATATATTGAGTGTGGGCCTCAAGCTGACACAGCCATAGGCATGAGGTAAAAAGCAGGAACAGCACAAGCCTGGATGAGGGCATCCTATGGGAACACTCACTCCACAAACCGTACGTCCCAGTGAGTAAGAAGAGTAAGGAGACTCCCAGCAGGTTATCACACAAAAGGTTACTGCCACCTTTTTTGAAGTGGCTCAGTTATTCCAGCTGAGATACATGGATAATCTCTGTGGGTCATTTCAAGTGCTGGATCCAGGGCAGATGGTTGGGATTAGATGCAGGCAGCTCCTCATTACCCTGCTTGCCTTACCATCAACTCTCCCAAGTGCTTGGCTTTATAAAGGACCTGTGTACCTCAGAATTCAGCACTGATGTGCTCAGTTGGTACATGCATAAATCTTCTACTGGTATGACCCAAGTCTGCCCCTATAGAAATGAGATTAAAACAGCTCAATGCTGCATTGTGCTCCATCCCTCCATCTGCTACTGAGTTCCTGTATAAAGCTCCCCATATTGCTGGTATAGCAACAGTATATGATTCCTACATGAGGCAAATCATGCTAATTACATTTTCAGCTCATCGTTAATTATATGGTCCTACTCTTCTAACCACCAAAGTGGAGGTGTTCAGGTCTCAGTTGCACTGAATATTCATAGCTGTAACTACCTGTAACAGAAGCCTTGTTCTACACATAGATGCCCAAGTAAAATCTCAGATTCCTTGAATATGGTAAACTGGTGTTAATCTCATTTCCATTCTGTAAAATGTGATTTGCAAGGGAATAGTTGTAGCAGGATGCTTTGCCTGGATTCCTCTCTGAGAAGGAGTTTGGAAAGCCAGGGGGTCCCTTCTGCACCCCATGACTCAATGGGAAGGCTTCTCTAATAAACTTTGTCTGAAGCTCCCGTTCTGCCCAAGGCAAATTTCCGTTCTGCTCACAACAACAGTAAAAATCTAAGATCCTGCAATGACAGGATTTTTTAACTGATGCAAAATATTTAATTTCCAAACAGGCCAGTAGACGTATTGACCTGGCTTTTTCTATGGCAACCATTTTGGGTTCCACAAGGTTCTAACTGTCCTGTTGGGAGGACAGAGTGGCCACCCGGTGTACCAGGGCTTAACTTGTGCCTTATTTGAGGGGTCAAGCAAGAGAATCACATGACAGCTGTATTAGATGTATTAGAATATGGGTAATTTAACCAAAAATCTGGTGCCTGTATTAAAAGTCACTAGGAGGAGTTGGAAATCTTCAGAAAACATTGTATCTCATTTATATATTTTCTAATTCCTTTGGATTTTAACTGACTCAAAGGGAATTCAGTGTCTTGTCTAAAGGGTTGTGAGGATGTGGTCACTTCCTACAGTGACCACATTTTATTAAACTCTTTACTAATATTAAATACTACTAATAAATATTCCTGTTACTTCTGTACTCAGTACAAGTTTGAATGCAGGGCAATAAATAATACATGGAACCACATACTGAATTACATGGATTAGAAGAAAAATAGTTTTAAAAACCCGTTACTTTAGATAGTGACAGGCATCAATGGTACAGAATGAGAAAGGCAACCTATGTTAGAAACATATATCCTGTGTCATGGAAAGCCTAATCAAAATTCATACAGACAAAAGAGTCATTTTTTTAACACTTTAACTTCGACATATCTGATTTTCCATCTCACCATTTTATAAATATTTATACGATGCATTTGACAGCCAAAGATGCTTTCTAAGCCATGAAACAAAATTTGTTACTTTGACCTGACCTGGATAGCCTAGTAATTTTACTTTGTGATCAGTTCCACTACCACTGATGCAAATAATCACAGACATAGTTAGAAGGAATTATACTTGGAAATGCAGTGTTAGACAGCAAAATGGTATTTCAGGACAGAGTATTGTGAAAATCCATTTCTCTGGCAGCTCTCATGGGGAACCACACTAACACCATCTGCATTAGCAATTTACATTCCTTGCAATGTGCTTCCCTCCATACAGACTCTAGCAAGTGCATGATCAGTGTGATACAACATGCTCTCCACACACCAAATTTTAAGTTCAGGACTGATGCCAGAAGGAGATGGCTCAGAGTATCTGTGCTGATGATACTGCTCCTATTCACTTCAACCAAACTGAGGGACTAACAGAAATGCCTAAACTTGGAGCAGCAGCAAAGTCAACACCATAAGCTCTCTCTGAAGAGGATAATGAAAAAGGACAGAGACATCCATAGAGCAAAGTGTCCCGTCTGAGAGATGATTTTCCTGCAAAGGGGCTACCCAAATTCCTCACTTAGGCAAGCACTGTCTCTCCCTTTGGCATATGAAGACTGGCTTTGACCAGCATGAACAAACATAACAAAAACATCATGCAAGTTACACTAGAAATAGTTAAGACATAATAATGCATGTGCTGATGACCTGCATTAGCTTTTTTTTACCAAGACAATACTTATGGAATTCCATATGTGACAAAATGTCAGTCAGTAAAGTGGCTTAAGATCCAAAACCACAGTAATTAACCTGCTGAGCAAAATAAAACAAATAAAGAAGGCACCTTAAATCCAAGTAGTAGAAAATCAGGAGGCTCAGAGACAAATCTGGCTAAATAAAAAGCTCATTATCAGAAAGATTTATGACATGAACTGTGAGATAAGCAGGATAGGCCTTGAGGAATTACGTTTTGTAGGACTCCTGCCTAGGAAAAGCCGAGCAAAAAAGGCAAAAAGCTGGAAAGCAGCTTTCTAGCATTCAGGACTTCTGCAGAAGTCCTTAGCTTCCATACAACTGTGTTATAGTTGTAATACAGCTCTGTTCTCCCATGTAGTCCAGGTTTCCTACTTGGATTCTTTCTCCCACTCTATGTTAGCTCTCCTACAGCCTTTCTAATAAAGAGAGAAACTGCTGATCCTGGACAATCAACATGAACAAGTTCTGAAGGCTAAAACTAGGAATCCCTCCAGGCATTAGGATCAAAACCAGTCCCTTTTGCTTTAGAGGGTTTGCAGAGGAACATCTGGGAGCCTGAGCTATAAACCAGGTCACGGGACTTGGGGCAGAAGAGGGACAGCTGAGTGGGACAGACTGGCTGGGGTGCCCAGAGGCTGAAAAAAAAACGAGCCAGAGATCAATTAAATCAGGAAAACATAAAAGGTGTTAGCCAGCATTTTGCCCTATAAGTAGTCACAGAGAGATGGTGATCAGACATGTACATGAAAAGGATTAAGAGGCTGAGTCAGGGCAGGGAAATTAATTTCCCTTAGCATATGAAGAAACTGCTGATTCCTTCTGTAGCCAAAGCAGCTGCAAAAGATCCAGCTCCTTTTTGTATGCCCCATCACAGCAGGCACACACCTCCACTTACATTTCCCTTACAGGCACGAGTGTGCTTTTGCAAGCACACAGCATTTCTCAGTAACAGATGCCTTTTTGTACCATTGCCACTACTCTGGAAAACGTGAGTGTATTTTTTGTAGGTCCATTTACTGCTTTTGTACCCTAATTCTGTGCAGCACGTTTCTCCAAGCACCGTGACGTGGGGCATTGTTAGTTTCTCATTCACGTTAGCATTTGGCTTCCTTTATTTCTGCAGGTTGCAGCCAGGAAACTGGAAAATGGGCCACAGGAAACCTGGCCTCCTACATCTGTCCCAGTTTGTAATAGCAGCTCTGGTTTTATTTTTCTAAGTGTCTCAGGTTCATTTTAACCCTTGAGATGACTGCTGCAACAGCATGTGCAAGAATGTGACTGTTTTGCCATTATTTTTTTAACCACCATTTCTCAAAACCAGAAATAGAGATTTTACTTAACTAAATTAATTTTAAAGTTTATTAATAGTTACAAAATAAACAGTTATATGAGGTTTTTTTACCCTCTTGTTGAAAATTACCAAATTAATTTCATCCAATATAAAATATCAAAGAGTATATAGAGAGAAAAACATGGAATATGGCAGACTCTATATACATTCTAAACATAGTTCTAAAGTGAATGTCCATATGAAAAGTTGAAAAGCTTATAAATCCTCTCAGATAATTTTTCTATTTTTTGTTTTAGTTTCTATAAAAAATTTAAGTACACCTGTTTTGCATTTAATTACAGAATTAATTAAGAAGAGTGTCGATCAAGAAAGAAAACTTTCCCAAAATAATATAAAAATCAGTCAGCCATAACATTTTTCACTGAAAATTCATCTGTATAACAATGAGTATATCATGAGAGGTTAAGGACAATTGCCAAATCTGCCCAAATGTTTGCTCAGAACTATTTGAAAGAAAAGGCTGAGTCAGTCCTAACACTTTATTTCTCAACAGAGATGCTTCAAGGGTGATAAATAGGATGTGGTTGGTGAGGAGTTAGTGACTCTGCCAGAAAGGAGGAAAAACAAATTATCAATTTGTTTACTCAGAAAGTTTTCAAATATTCATCAAAGGAGATCTTACTGCTAATTCAATTGGGCTTGAAAAATTAAGCTGTCAACTAAGTGTGTAAATATACCCCGTTTCATTTGATGCAGAACTTTCTCTATTAAAGGTGATAAATCAAACTAGTGGTGCAATCCATACCCAGGACACTTTAGGGAACCGACTGTGTGTATGATACAGAATGCTGGTAATTTTTCCACATCCAGCAACCAGGACATTTCCTGTCAGAGCATCCTCCAAGCCCTTCCATTGTGTTGAAACTGCAAAAACTTTCTAAATCAGGACTTCCTCCTATTATATTTTAGAGGCGTCTTTCTGGGAAATGCAGATTCAACTGAAAAAAAAAAAAAAAAAAAAAAAGTAATTCCTGCAGCACCACCCAGTGGAAAGTTTAGAAAAAGCCCCAGCGCACAAGTTCCGATTTACTGCAAAACTACAGCAATATTGCCACACAAACACAGACTGGTTTAAGGATGAGCCAAAAAAGCACAGAGGGTCTTGCTGGCCGATGTACCTAACAGAGTCACACGAGGTATGACTACTCTGCCACTCCTGTATAGTAGTCGTCTCTTTACTTTAAATCCTAATTTAAAACATTATTTACAGTAAAAAATTACAAGGTCTCATTCTCAAGCAAGAATACCCACTGCTATGGCCCAGCACATTTAAAAAAATAAACAGACTCCCTGTGGTTAAGAGCAACACAAAAGAGACAGCAGCAAGACCTAGCAAAATATTAAGGGACAACATCCAGTTCCACTGCAGAAAAGAAAGCATTCACACATACATCCAGTAACACTTGGTACATTTGGTAATACCATGTTTGCAGTTTTTAATTTTTTTAACTAAGTCAAAGAAAAGCAGAGGCAGATGTCCAAAGGAAGAAAGTTCTGCCATCTCCCAAACTAATACAACAAAGGACTGATTGCCTGCCAAGCAGAGGTGTGATGACACCGCCTTTAAAACACGAGTGTGTTCACAATCTCCCTAAGAACGCAGTACAAGAAACAGTTTTAATCCCACTGGAGTAAAAGCCCTTAGCAGGAGGGAAAATAGCTACTTGCTTCTCTGTGAAAGGCTTAAAAAATAACCTGCTGAATTCTTTCTAAAGCTAGCTGTAAACAGAAGTGCATAAATCCGTAATGGCTCCAACCGTTCACCTTGGGACAGACATAAAATGAGCGCAGGCTCCTCACACTGCTTTCTGTCTGCTCATGTGGTGCACATCTGTGGCATGCTGGCAACATGCTCCGCTGCAATCTGAGGGACTCCTGCTTTCAAAGCCAGTCCTATATGTTTATTTTTCCCATATGACTTTCTCTTATATTTTTGTCGGCATCAGTAGGACACAGATCATCATTACTTGACCGTCCTGTATAAAATTTCTGATGGTCCCAGAGCTACAGAGGGCAGAGGTTCCAACCTCCAGGAACAGTGGCTATTCTGAAAGTTTACTTGACATATCAAATGATGATTACTCCCAAATGTAAATGCTTTATCTGTACTCTCTTCTTTAAATGAAGTATTAAAATTTTCAATTTTGCAACAATAGACCGAATGCTTTGTAACTTATGCTAGTGGTTCTAATATGTTAAACGTTTATTATTACTATCTGCTGTCTCAAAGGTTGCTTTGATGCATTTCATATTCAGATGTTTAAATTCACCTTCCCCTTGCCACTGATTTTTTCCTAGACTAAAACTTAAATAAACAAACAGGTCTTTTTCATACTGTGGGCAGAGAGGAACCTGGCCAAAAGGACAGGAAACAGTCCTTGGAGTTCTATTATGGAAAACCAAGGTGGCTGGCAATTTTCATGAAACCTGAAGCACAGCAAGATCATCACAGCTTAGACTGCTAGTCAGACTTGTCTTCTGATGCAAGCTGAATTTTCAGAATTTGCTGGATTAGCAGAATGAGCCATTGAACTATTACATAACGTTCAGGCTTATCTGTATATTGTCATGTTGCAAGGGGACTTGGCCATAGTATTATACCAAAAACGGTGTAACACAGTTCAGCAGATGGTAATCTACAAATATAGAATCACTTTACGTGGACAGTTTCTTCCCAACATTAGCTATATTGCAGTAGTTCTTGGAGCATGAGCCAGGGTGTAAATTCTTTAGCCATAAAAAAATGAGCAACTTGTCACAGCACCAGTCAAGATCTGTATTTTTATTATCTCTCAGTAAAAAATGTAAAAATCTCCAGGATCTGCTATTCTTCTTTCTCAGTACTAATCAAAGTTCTAATATGCATATTTATTGTGCACTAAGATAAACCAAAATCCAATTAAAATATTTTTATCTCTGACACTATTCACTTGCCTACTACACCCACAAGAATCTGCAGGTCACATCTGCATGTTTCACCTAACATTGTTCATTAAACCCAACAGACTGTATCACAGAATACATGAGATTTCAGCCAAGAGAAGATCTGGTTGTCACTCTCCTGTACTGTCTCTGTCCTGTGTGCCTAAACTAATTCCCACAGCTGCTGTGAACTATGAATGAAAGACAATTGAGACACTGTTCCAATGATTACAGCAAACTTTGCTATATACAGAGTGCTCAGATTGCATATGTTTAGAAGTGACATCAATACACCAACTGGTTTGTTAATGTCTCTGCTGCTCAGGATACGTAACAGCCACTATTTTGACTTGTATGCTGAATTCTGTATAAGGTTACACATTCCAATAAAATGCAAAGACTCTATTCCCTCTCCTCAACTTGGATGAGACTGCACAGTCAGCATTATTGCACCCTAGTCCCAGGGAATCAAACTGCTTTGTTTTGCAAGAGTTTTTATCACAGAGCTTCAGCACTGTACCTAAGGTAGTACCGAAGGAGTGCTGCAGTCCTGCTTTCTATACCAGCCCTATTCCATACTGGCAGCTTGCTAAACTAACCACACAGGCCAGTTGCTCTGAGTCTGCTTTGAGTCACCAGACTTCACAGAGGTCTATATCTAGAATCTAAACCCACATTCTCATCTCAGTTATATTAGTGTAGCATGGAAGAAATTCTCTCAAGGTAGTCAACTTTCTCCAGATTTCACTAACTGGGCTGCAAAGGGAATTTGTTCTTATTTTCTAAATGCTTTTTAAAGATCGTTTCTTCACATGAATTACTGTTAATTGCTGGGAAGAGATAATGGTGATACTTCAGTCTATAAACTTTTTGTTTGTGCTGTATTGTGACTTGATACAGCAAAGGCCACTCAACATTACCACAATATAAACATTTAAAAACAATAACAGTCATTAGCATCCTTCTCAAAAAGCTTAAACTGAAATACATCTGATCAATTTTCATTTAAAAAAACAACAACAAAAAAGAAGAAATATACAGAGACATAGTAAAGAGGTGCTGTCACCACATTAGAGGCAAATGGATGTGGAATAGAAATCTGTTTTCCAGATGAACTATCAGCTGTGTTGCAAAATGAGGATGGGAAACTTATAGGAGGACATTTGATTAAAAACATTTAGATTCTTTAGATGAAGGATATAATCCAACTCTACTCTTTTGTGTACAATTGTGAAAGCATGTTTTGCACAAACATCTTTGCTTATTCACTAATGTTTCCAGAAGAAGACCCATCTTGTAAAATTGTATTAACGGGACTTGATACTTAGGTTAGTGCCTAGAAAGCTTTTACCGATTTTGAATTATTGGCAATAATAATAAAAATTACATGTTATTCATTACATAATTTAAGAAGAGGAAAAACTAAAAGACAATGTGTAAGACACAAGCTTTCCTTTCATAGTACATCAAATGATCTTCAAGTTAGGATTCACAAGATAAGAAAATTGTATACTTTAAAGCTCAGGAAACTAAGGGCTGTTTGCAGGACAGCCAAAATACATTAACATGTAGTAAACTGGTATTTGCAAAGATCATCCAAGTTCTATTTTGAATCTTCAAATATCGAGTAGTAAATTGGTAAGCAGACACAGCCACAATTTCAATGACTCTCTGAAATGGGTCTGGGGGAAGCCATGGAATAGGCAGTATCATTCACACACTCAGTACATCCTGACATTGCACAATTTAGAGCAAAGCTATGGAAGACTAGGAGGACCCTTCACAGAGCAAGAACTACTCCAGCAGCTTAACTACATTCAGCATGCAGCTAGTCTCAGTGCATTAACAGAAGTGCTGACACACTCAAAAGTAAATACATGCCTAAGTGCTTTAAAGGATCAAAAAAAGTAAGTTTGTGGCTTCCTACAGAGACTCTTCTCCTGAGGATCCTGAGCTGTATCTAACTGCTCAGATGTAGACAGATCATGTGCAATAATCTTCAGAAACCTTTCTTTACACAGGTGATTGATATTTATTGTAAAAGTGCATAGGTGTCATCACACAGTTGAACAGGTTTCGACACATGCACACAGGGGTCAAGGGACCTTCCTCCTGACACTGAGGCAGAAGTACTGCAGCACTACCACAGTAGGTGCAACTGCTCAGAAATAATTATGGACCCACAGATACAAAAAGGACAAACCCCACTGCTCTAGATAATCACAGCGATGCTACTTGAGGAAGCAGCCCACAAACAGGCGTGGCGTTGGGAACTCTGACTCTGTAAGAGTGAAAAAATATCATTTTCAGCTGAGTTGTACCTGTGTAGGGCATGTCAAAATTGGTCTCTGGTGTTCTTAACTGCAATATAGCTTTCAAATGTTGCTTAAATATTTAGTTGTTTAGTATAATATGAGATACTGCCCATGAATTGCACCTCTCAAGCAGATAGACAGCTCCAGGGTACATTTTGGTAGTGAAAAAAAAGTACTGCAGTATTCATACAAAATTAAAAATGCATAATTGACGATATAATTATTAACTGGCATTGAATTAGCTGGCAGGTAGTCCCTTCATGATACTTTCATATCAATGCTTATGGCAGGTGTTTTCTTTAGTTTTCTTTTAGAAAAGCAGCAAGTCTCCCTCAAAGAGCTTTTGAATTAAAATTCATTCTTAACAGCAAACCCTCAAGAACCTGAAATCCGATATAATTACTGGCATATAAAATCACAGTGCATTACAGAAAGATTTAAGGACAAAAATGAATTCCTTTTTGTGAAGTGCATAGATGAGAGGCACTTTGTGCTTCATCTGCTTCCTTTCCATCCGTGCAGCCTTGTATTTTGCAGTGCAGTGAGCTGGACTTCCTGTGCCTACACCTTGACATCCTCCTCAAAATCGTGACTAAATCTTTAATCATTCATTATTCGACAAAATACTTCAACATGAGAACAGACGTAGTCAGTCTTTCAAGAGCTCTCAACAGCCTCCAGAATATTCATTGATTCATTTAACAAGCCACAGATGAAGTAAACATCTGTCTAATGATTCCAGCCTATGAGATTGCCCCTTGTGGGAAACACGGAGGAGAAAGCCCGGGTGAATCAAGGCAGGGCCACACGGCGCAACACGGCTTCCACAGGCCCGGCAGCGACAGCCTGTGGCAAGAACCACGGGGTGTGGTTCCCAAAGACACACGGCAGCTCCAAACCAACAGCACTCTCTGCAACTGGCCCGGGAGAACTGTCCTGGAATCAGTGCCACAGCGCCAAAATGGATCCCAGCAGCAGCGTCCGGGCACGCCGTGCATTGGAGCCACCTCCACCAGAAAAAAACCACAGACTGATAAATCACCTCGATTGTACAAATGAGTCCAACCTGACATTTCTTTATGGGAAGTACTAGCTAATTTATCGGTTCTTCACTATCTTAGACTATTTAGCATTATGACAGAGAACCTCTTAGAGAGATAATGGTAACTACATGAACTTACAGATTTTAGATGAAGTCACCAAAACACACTGGCTAAAACCCCTTTTTATAAATACAGAAATCACAAATAGCCATGTGTTGGTGCTCCCACCCTTATCCCGTGCTCCCTTATCTTTAGTAGCCAAATGTCTGTTTATTTTGGCACCTATTTCTTTCTTCTGAAGCAACATATTGTCATGTGATTGCATTCCTAAGGCTAAGATTTGTATTTTCTGTACAGCTGATGGACCTCCATGTCCATATTATATATGCCTGCCTTCCTACATATGAGCCTCAGAGCAAGCAACAAGGTCCATGCACCTTGATGAACCTGAAAATTTACTTTCATTCTGTGTTAAGTCTTTCAGAACCAGTTTTTGATCAATATTTGTGTTCACTTGATCAATAATACCTGCCCCAAAGAAGAACTCTGTCATAAGAATATCTCCATCCCAAGAAGGGCATTACAACAAGTAGATAAATTTACCTAACTGAATTTTCTGCACAACAAAGGGGAAAGACTTTAGTCTTTGGAGTGAGATACTTGATTTCTTTCCATTATTTAAGCTTAATGAAATGACATTAAGCAACAGGAGCAAAAAAACACTGTGAATCAGTAAGCACTGAGAACTGCTAATGAATAAAACAAAATACATTTTTGTTTCTACATATAAAAGTGTCCATGTGCAGTGTTATAAACAGTTATGAGGAAGGCTGCAGCTGAGTTTCTCCCTTGAGTCTGAGTTGCTTATTTCAGCTGTTGCATCTAGGTGGAGTTGGTGATATCAGAAAGGATAAAAGCCTGTAGGTTTTTTCTTTTTAGGAACAACTCACAGAGTTGACTTGGAAAAATCGAGACGTAAGCAATGATGATAACACTTAGCAGACAATATATACTCCTAACACACTTTTGTATTTTGTAAATTAAAGCAGGTGAAGAATAGAATTATATTTACAGTAAAAACACCTTTAATACTTTTTTAGCACTTGAGTGGAAACTACCATGCACTGTATAATATCGGAATTCTTTTTCTATTCCAGACAGAACTTGTATTTTTAACACATCTATGGATTACTTCTCATTCAGTCTTTCCAATTTACAGAACACACAACACAAAGTACACTACTACTACCTCTGTTCTCCTATGAGGACATCAAGATGTTTTACACTTACGTTGAGCAAGCACAACATATGAAATTTATATAGTGTGGATAGTCTACATATATATAGGTATGTATGAACATGTGTGCTTCCTCTACATTGATTCAGAAGACAGCACACTGAAGTTTCAGCAATATTTAATGCAATAAGTGAACAATTTAATGTTCATATTTCAAAGAGAGATAATAAGAGCCAGGAAACACTCTTTACAAAGTTTTGGTGTTGTACACCACACTAACTGTTGCATAACATATTCAACATTTTTGAACATTATGTCCAGTACTGCACTTCTTTCTCTAAAATTTAGACTTTTACAACAGAAATAAACCTCCAAAACTGGAAAAGAGTCTCTCACTGCATGATGACTGCATTTGATTGAAAGAAAGATTAGGCATTTTCTGGTGTGTACACTATTCTAAAAATTCTACACTGCCTGGCTAGAAAATCAAGAAGCATCTGTGTCTGGAGATTGTGTCACTAATCCACTAATAGAAGTCCTCTGTAAAGTGATGTTAATGAAGAACTTTTCTGTGCCACTTCGACATATGAAGTACAGGAAACACTGAAGATCCTCAGAGGTAAACACGTGGTGTACTGCAAGCACTACTTTTTTTGCATATTTGCTAAATTAATGTTATCACATGATAATTCAAGTAAGTAGTTAAGTGTCATTTCCTATTGCATGCCATTTTATTCACATTTATTGACATTTCCTTTAGCACAAGGATCCATTTTCTTTGTCTGCTCCAGGCTTTTTTTTTTTCCATAAAAAGTTGTTACTTCTAATTTAAAGACTGGTGGGGCATGGTAAAAATCTTTCTAATTTTGAACATAGACTTCTTTCATGACCACTGTGAAAATAAATCATTATAAAATAATTACACAAACCATTACATCAAAAGTATGCATAAAATCATTTGAAAAATAGATATGTAAAGCACCAAGACAGGAAGGCTATATGAATATACTTTTCAAATACAGCCATCACTTCAGTATCTGGGCTCAAAAGTCTTTTAACGTCACAATTACATACAATTGTCAGAGATGCACAGAATATGTTTATCATAACACAGACTTCTGCTACCCCATTTATGTGCTTCACCCAATGGAAATACTTATGCGCAAATTACGTTAATCTGAAATAATTGGAAAGTCTATATGAGCAAAATACGAGATGAACCACAACTTTCTGCTTGAAATTAAATGTAACCATTGGCTTTTGAAATTGCAGTGCTCATGACTGAAAAGATGCTACATTATATAAAATTGTCTTAGCACTACACTCCTAAGTAAATAAAGATGTAACTTGTCTCCCTTTCAACTGCAACGTTAGAAAGGCTGACAAGGCTTCACAAAACCCTCCTGTGTTAGGGAACGGAAACTCCTAATGAGATTAGTTGGTGTGTGTGCAGACATTACTTAGCCATGACTAAATGGGCTCTCTTCCTGCAGCCAGTGGAAAATTCAGGGAACTTTTTCCCCCTGCAGCATCAGAGTCCCTCTAACCTTCAGCAAAGCCAGATCCAACAACAACTCTCCACTTTCTCTCCCTTTCTCTCGGTCTCTCTCTTTTTTTTTTTTTTTCCTTCCCTTACAAACATTTTTTGTGCTTTTCTTTTTTT
>VZRZ01006827.1:340844-354146 GCA_013398175.1 Climacteris rufus | reverse complement strand
GGCGGGAGCAGCAGCACTTGTACCTACCCAGCGGCTGAGAGACTTTTCCGCTCGCTCCTGGTAGTTTAGAGGGAGCTGAGTAAAATTCCCTGGTTCTCCATGCTGACAGTCTTCTGCAGACGCTCTGTTGCTCTAGTAATGAGATCCTGATTTGTTTTCCCTTTTTTCTTTTTTTTTCTTTTCCCCTTGGGTCGGGGTGTGTGTGTGTGTGTGTGTGTGTGTGTGTGCGAGCGCCTGCCCGTGTGAGGGAGCGAGCAGGAAGCCGGGGCAGTCAGACAGCGGCCCGGCTCACTTCCTCTCCCGCACTATTCCCCGGGCGGTTTGCAGTCTGTGTAAACAGCCTTTTCCTCCCCGCGCCCCTCGCTCTGGCCGCCGATGTGCAGCATGGCTGCAACACAAGACACACGCATAGTACAGCGGGCAGCGCTGACTCCGCCGGCTCGCAGGGAGCTCCGCGGCTCCCCCCGACCGCCACCCCTTCCTGTGCTACACCCCTGGGGAGGAGCTTCCCGCCGGCCGCACCGGCGGCTTGGGCCAAAACAGACCCACGTTTCCCCGGGGGATACCGGAGAGATGCTTGTGAACCCCTCAGAGCGACGCTTCGCCATCCCGGAGGATGGTGACGGCCGCTGGCCCCTGCAGAGCCGGCCGCCTTTGTCCCACCACGCTGGCACTGAGGTCGCCTTGGAGGGCAGCGCTGGGCGCCTCTAGCTGGGCTCGTTGGGGGCTGAGGGGCTCGTGGAGTGCAGTAGCTCTGGCCGCCTTCCCGAGCTGAACCTCACACAGATAGCAAAGTACAGGAAGACAACATGGCACAACAACTTCAGTCAAGGGAAATAACATATTAAAAATCAAGGGGCACTCAAATCATAGAATCATGGAATGGTTTGGGTTGGAAGGGACCTTTAAAGACCATCCTGTCCAACCCCCTTGCAATGAGCAGAGACATCATCAACTTGATCAGGTTGCTTAAGAGCTACCTCTCCAACCTGATCTTCGATGTTTCCAGGGATGGAGCACCTCCAGCTCTCTGGGCAACCTGTGCCAGTGCCCCGCCACTGTCACTGTAAAAAATGTCTTCCTATAACCAGTCTGAATCTATCCTCTTTCAGTTTAAAACCATTGTCCCTTCTCCTATTTCAAATCACCAGATACAAACTGGATCTTGCAGCTCCATGTCAAATCTCCAGAATAAGACCAGTGGTAGGCTGCTGTTTGGAATTTTGGTTTTAATCCTCAATCTGTAGACCTCAGATGTAAACTTCTGGTTTGGGTTTATTAAAAGGGACACATTTCCAGTATTTGGAGTTTACATGCATTTTGTCTTTTCTTATGTCTCATATATCAGTATTTCTATCTTGATTCGGAAATTTTCAGAGTGAGTGACATTATCTTCTGTCTGCCTAGAGCATCAGTGACGTTCAATGCATAATACTTCAAAATCGATATTGCTACTTCTTTTAATAGTAATGAGATTTATCATTCCAGCTCTGTAGCTGCAGTTCAGAAGCTTTCTGATAAGCACCAACATAGAAGTTATGATTATTTTTTATCACTCTATTGGTTTGTTGCTTGCAATGTCATTAGGAACAAAAGCATGTTTTGATGGAGTGAAAGATTGTCACAGTTGGCCACTAAACATCAGTCAATAGTATCTGAACAGATGTATAGGATAATTCAGTCTCTTGTGGAAGTCCATCAGGTTTCTTCCTTCTTGTCTTCTAACACGCTGTAGGAGAGCAAGAATGACGTTGTACCAAAACTACAAATAATGTAACTTTGCTATTTTTCTTAAATCATTTCTTTTTAGAAGTCATTCTAAATTTTAGAATACAGATGTGACGTCTGATAAATCCTCATTTTGTGTTGCCCAAATAAAGAAGCCTTAAAATATTTAATTTCACATAGTGTATTTCCTATATTAAATGTACTGTGGGTAAAGTCCTTGCTATAAGCAATAGTTTAAGTCACTAGGATGCAGGAATCAATCTTTGTTTGGGAACTACATCTAAAGACCCAGTTTTGCAAAAGCAGGGCAGTCAGAGAAGTCAGAAAAGTGGAACTGACAGCTGGGGGTACCAGCGTTCATCTTCTGCATGTATCTTTCATTGGGTTTCTAGACGTGAAGCAAAGATAAGTATACCAGAGTTACCTTGACCAGCTATTGGTGTGGAGATCTGAGAGAACAAACTCTCTAAACCAGTACACTTCTTTACTTTTATAAAGAAGTAGATAACACCATATCTCTAAAAAATGTTTAAAACCTAAAATCTTCCTTTGATTTCCTATGCTGTACCTGTTTACAGCACTAAATGTTTTGGGTTTTGTGTTTCTTTTTTCACAGCAGCAGTCATTTTTTTGTCTAGTGAGTTAGAAACTGAAATAAAGCTGCCATGCTGGAGATTGGATGACCACTGGATGAGGTGTCTTCATAATTACCCTACAAAACATGGTGTAAAAAGTACAGAGCTCGTTTAACAGAATGAAGCCACCAGGATATGTTGGAAACACAAGCAATTCAAAAAGCTCTGCAGGAAGTGGAAGAAAATGGGAGCTTTTGGCCAGGGCTACTGATCCCAGCACTATGGATGTCACATGAAAAATATTTTTGGAAACTGCATCTATGTCTTGATAAAACCATTGTGCTTTGCAGAGTGATTGCTGAAACTCTCCTCTGCCTGGCTAGATTAATCTACACTTAGAGTTAACCTTAAGGATTATCTGATGCAAAAGTACAAGATCGTTAATGAGGAAAACTGTGTTTTATTGTAAAAGAGCTTTTTTCTTCTGTAAAAGAAATTCCACTCAGAAAACCTGTTTGTTTACATAGTTATAAAAATGCTAGTTATGTTTTTAGCAGAGTGTCTAGTCAACTTCCATATCTCAATTCACATCCATTTGTTGGCACATGATATCGTTACAACTGTTAACTGTAAAGCCTTAGCACTGTCCTCAGACTATGAAGATCTGAGGGTTTAGCTTTGGAAATTGTTGTTCTTTGCCCAAAGTTGGTCCAGACAACAGCTGTCGTACTCATAAAGGACTAAGTGTCACTGAGACAGCTCCCCTTCGACCAGTAAAGCAGGTTACTGCTGCTGAAAGTCCTAATCTGATGGGTTCAGGCAATCCTTGGACAAAGATATGTACCCAGGATGTCCCTGTTTACCTAGAGACAATGCAGTTTGTAGAAAAGCCTGTATTTATAAACCTCTCCTGCTGAAAAAAAATTGCCCCAAAGCATTCCTAAGAATAGTGACTGTAATTCTGCCTCATTTTATTAGATTACATCAATTAAGAAACCAGGCTTTGTCTGTCTTTTCAGATTGTTTCTACTGCATTTTTAAACTGTTCATAAATCTAATGTGCTGCTGTAATTAAAAAATCTAAAAGAAGGAAACAAAAAAATAAAGGTAGATTTGCTGTCCTCCAGATCTCTGTTTAAAGCTCTTCAGGCTGAGACTCATATCTGCGTTTTAGTGTAATTTCACTCTGAGCCTTGAGTCCCTCTGTAATTAAATTATTAAATTAAATTACATAATTGTAATGTCACTTTGTGGTATAAAATTTTCCCTAAATGTCATAGATGCTTATAATCGTGTGTAATTATCAAGAACAAAGTTGAAAGCAGTTGGAAATAATTGCTGTTTCATTTAACATTTTAAGTGCCAATATATTTAATGAATGTATACATTGTTTCATCTTCTCTGATTTTTTTTTTTTTTTCTGCATTACAGGTTCTGCAGTGAAGAGGCTTCAGATTTGTGTCTGCCTTTATGACAAGGAACACAACAGCTCCATGGGACAATCACTCCTAACCATTCTACTCTCTTATTTTCTAGCAATTCTACCGTGGATAACCACCTGACAAGTTACAGGAGGATTTCCAGGGAATTTTGGAAACTGGGTAAGTAGAAACTAGTTACCTGAGCTTAAATGGCAGTCTGATTCATGTAAGATTCTTGGTTGCCCTTTACAACATTCTATTTGAGTGTCTTGCAACTGTTGCATCAATACTGATGAATGTTGCTCCAGGAGGTTTGGCTTGTCTCTTTCACACTCTCCTGTAGCTGGACGAGCACAGGCTTTAGAGCCAACAACTTCATTATTGCAAAAAGCCCTGGGGGATCCATCCTGCTCACAAAGTGGTCAGGTCCTCAGTTTTATCTCAGCTCACAGGCAGCTTCACTGGCAAGAAAAGTGCTGTGTGCAATACTGTACCTCCAGCATGTAACACTGATTCTAAACCCATGAAAACTCAAGGGACCAGATTGCACATTGTTTCCCACAAGCATTTCTTCCTGGGCTTTCTGCTGAGCTATCTAGAATAAAATTGTGAGCTTTAGAAGAGGTGATGGCAGACATCAATAGTGTTTGTTCTTGAGAAACCTCTTGTTCGAAGTTGGTTCAGATTAGCGGAAAAAACAATTGTATGTTACCATCAAAAGCTTCAAAACCTCATGCCACATTTTCTGAAACAAAGAAATCTTGCAAGTTTTAACCTAAAATATTTTCTGTCAGAGGCAGGACAAGTGCTAAGCGCTTCTTCATACCATAAAACAAGTATACTGGGCAGATGGTAGGACCCTGGCAAGGAAGCAGGAGCCTCTTCTGTCTTCCCAGGAACTTCTTTTCCCCTTAGGGAGCATGTCCTAGTCCCTCGTGACAGTCTGTGAATGAGATTTGTTGTTGGGTTGCAGTTAGAAATCTGCCTTCAGTCTTGAGAGAATGATGTTTTAGAGACCCCAAGGTTTTCCTCCTCTCCCCTATCCACCCCCGGAAGGCTGTGGTGCTTGATCAGGAAGGAGTGTTTGAGGGAAATGACTGCTTTTACACTCCTCTTCCTCTGGCACATTTTGCTTTCCTGAATGTTTTGCTTTCCCTGTGTGTTGTGGAAGAAAGCACATGACCCAACATGTTTCAAGTAAAAGCATCACTGCGTGTACAATTTCATTGGGTTTGACTTCTTAGTGAAAGATTTATAACAAATTACATCCTGTGTGCAGTGTAATTGCCTATGGTTTTTTTGTCATTTAAGGAATAGGGTGTCACTGTGTGTTGAAGAAGCCTAGAGAATGTAAATGAGCAAACCATGAAAGCAGGGAAAGAGGATTCCAAGAATCTTTGACTAACCATGAGGTATAATCTAACTGCAAAGATTAACTATTTCAGAGGTCACCAGGCTTCTCTTAAATCTTTCAATCTGTTCAATTTCTTTTCCAGGCTAATTAATTAAAGGTCTGAGCTAGAACTTCAGTTGCATTTTGTTGGTCTCCCATCTGTCTATTTTATCCTAGCCTAATCTCTAAATATAACTGATCCAAGGTAATTCTACTGCCAAATATCACCATAGCATCTGAACATAATTGAGCTGCTTTTACTGTTCTCAAATGCTTTTGGTCAAGTGGAGCACAACTCACTGACACTTCTGTTCAGACCACACTGATTCTAAGACTCTTAAATGATGACTGAAATTGAACAGGATTTACCTCCAACATGTAACCTTATAGATTTTATGTTTCCCAGTAGGGCACACACTTTGGTACACAGTTCTACTTAACAGTATTCAGATAGGTGAAAATTGCAATACTTCTTTCTGTTCTAATTATTGTGTATTTGATTATGATGTTCCAATTAATGTATTTTTGCATTTGTAGTTACAAAATTCATTATACATGTTCTTGGTGATGTGCATTTTCTAATAAAATAATCGAACTTTTCTTAAAGCCCTTCCTGTTCTCATACTCCATGGCCATAATTGTAAACCTCATATAAAAGACACTTTGGAAAAGCAAAATCTTCAAAATATATTTAGCTTTTAGAAGTCAAAACTAACCCCTTAACCAGTCATTGATGCAGACCGTAAAGTACACAGATCATTTGTTTCTTATGGGAAGTGACTGCTATTAGTATAATTGTAGCTGCTCTCTGCTTGCTAGAAAATCCTTTTTTCTAAGTCACATTACACAAAAAGAGTTTAAAAATTAATGTGTCATAATACGTTTACTTTGCATGTGCATGTGTACTCATTTTTATTGAATGCTAATGGAGAAAGATTTCAGAAAATAATTCAAGTCATGTAAGTTAGGACCCTGATATGAATGATCCAGAGGCACCTGCTGATTATGCAGGGATCCTGGGAAGCCTTCCGGATAACTCAGCCACCCTATCTAGATGCTTAGGGTTAGAAGACATAGGTATATCTTTGGTTCATATTCTGTCTTCTGTACAGTTGAAATGTGTAATCACTTTTCAGCTGTTTGTGAGGAGATTTTATTTGCTATGCATTTTAACTTCTAGTGTGAAAGGATTTCAGTGTAGACATACTCACATCTCAGTAATTTAAAAGTGACAGCATTTTGATCCTTCCAAAACCTCAAGTAATGTAAGCTTGCAATGGAAACTCTATCTTGTTCCTCAGAAAAATTCCCAGTTTATATATCTTTCATATACTGGCTTGTTCTATAATAGATTTTGACTGCTGTCCTGCCTGTACCTTAAATAGACACACTGAAAAGCTGATACCCACTACCCCAGCTGATACCCTTTCGTCACATACCAGTGGTAGTTGCAGTTCGAAGAGAATGGATGTTGTGCAGCCAAAGCTACAATTGTCTGAATATTGCCTTAGCTGTTGTTGCGTACTCTTGACTGGGTGTTATCAAGAGATGCCACATTCATATGGAAAGCTTTGTTGAGACAAACCACAGGCTCCTTCATAGACAGACTTAACAAAAGGCCACAAACTCAAGCCTAAGTCCATACTTACTAAACAAATTCTTAGGAGCTAACCATCTGCTCTTATGTTGTGCTTAACACAAAATAAATTCAAGCAACTACATGTTGAGGAATGCATTTAACGCAGGTAGCTCGGGGTGCAGCTGCAGTTTGAGCTGCAGGTTGAGCTCTGGGTGGCTGGAGCCCCAGGCAAGGGGCCATGAAGTACAGAACAAAGTGCCCAGGGACCCGCGGTGCCAGCCGGGGAAGAGGATGCTCAGAGACACAGCAGGACCCGGCGACCCTCACACTTTACCGAGCTTAGGCTGTGAGGGGATGAAAGCAAAGAGGCTCCTTTGTTTGGGGTCTCTCGTCAGATACATCAGCTCGAGCTGGTATTCTGTTAATTAGTTATTGCACCAAGATTAAATTATTTTAAGGATCATCTGAGACTGTGGTAAGGGAAACCTGAGGTCAAGCCGGTGATGAAACCCAGTCCTACTGTGTGAGCGTGAGGGTGGAGCTGGGAAGGGGCTTTGGTCCCAGCTCAGGTGGTGGGAGCGTGACCGCCAGGGTGCCTCCTGGATGGTCAGACAGGGACGTTGCCTTGACATACAAGCCTATGGGAACAGCTAACACGGATATATCCCACTACTGGCACCATCCAGCGGAGTGTGGCTGCTCCCCATGAGAGGACAGGTCTTCGGCTATAACCCTCTCATACACGTTTTCAGCTGCCTGCAACACCAGATTTAAGCATGTTCTTAAGCTTTGCTGAAGCAAGAGCTTCCATTCTTCTGTAAAAGGTGTTGAGGATATGTCAAGTTTCTTTTGACTTTGGTGGGTTCCTATCAGAAATCCGCTGTGGAAGTGGTCTTCAGGGGGACTTTGGTTAAATAGTGAGTTTCTTCACAGTCCAACATAGACTGTAGTATAAACTTGTTAGTCTGACACTTGCTCATTCTGTTAAAAGGAGAATGCTATCTCAAATAGATTATTGCATACATAACTCTTACAAAGCTTGCAAAATTCATGTTAAAAATTGCTTTGAGATATTATTGCAAGAGACATTTTAAAAATACTTACGCAGAGAAATGTGTAGTAAACTATGCTGTAATGTAACTGTCTTTAAACATTTAAAGAGAAAAAGGAAATGTTATAAAGTGTTGGTAAATTTTTTGGATGCTGTTTATGTTTGAACTTTTCTCTGTTTTCCTGTAGAAACTTCCGTATCCTCTTCCTGTGTCCCTACAAAGTTTTGTACAATGCAGAATAAGAAATGCTACAGGGATTGTGCTCCACCTTTCTCCTTCCTGCTGGGATATCCTTTCTGTAGAGAAATGTAAAGTATGTAATATTCAAGTAAAAATGTTATATTATCCTTTATCTCAGTAATTTTCTGTAATCTACAAAATATCAAGCTGAGTGGCAGAAGTGCACTGCTGTCGTTACAGTTTTATGACATATGATTTTGTCAGCCAAAGGTAGCTAAAATCTATTACAAAGTTTCTTGTTTTCCAGCGTCTTATCAAGAGTTCATGTCTAAGCCAAACCAGACAAGGGTGGGTTGGGTTTTTCTCTTCATTGTTTCAACTGAATTAACAGGAAGGGGGGAGTGCTTTACCTGTCTGACACTGGAGCAATATTCATTAGCTCCCACTTTTCACTTGTCTGTCTGTCCAGACTCTGTCTGCATCCTTGTGGGAATTGTACGGGAATTTCCTAACTCCCAATAATAAATAAGGAAATTAATAAAGGCCTTTGATCCGAGTTCCAGTCTGAATTAATTCTAAAAATTAATACTTACAATAAAATAAAGGAACAGGACTTTAAAAGCTTAGGCAATGTTAATGGACCATGTTCCTGAGCAGTAAGTGTAGGCTTTTACCATTGTACTGTTCCTCTGCATGCTGGAAGCCTATTTTATAACCCTACACACATACAGATACAGATGTATATATTTATGTTTTTCATTTGGATCATTTAGCAATTCTTCCCTAGCAATAGCAATAAGGCATGATTCTGGTTGTGATGGAAGGATGATTCCGTAGTCTGGTAGACAGGGAAGATCAGAAGACAAACTGATTATCCATTTTAGCTGAATTTCATATAGGTAAAGTAATAAGTGATTCATAGGGCTGCCAAGCTAAAAACAATGTAAAAAGGCAGAAGATTTTTAAAACATGCAGAGGTTTCAGACAATTTGTTGAGATACATAGCACACAGTAAGTAGGTATTTTTAAATTTACTTTTAAAATATTACAGAACAAAACTCCTAGCTGTGCATGGGTAAAATCTGCTGAGTTAAGTTCCCTATACTTATCAGTCTTTTATTTTCCCTCCACCTTTTCTGATAATGTATATATTTTCTTGGGATGGTTTTCTTTCTTTCTGTGCTATAGAAAAAGCAAACAGAATAAAGGGAAATGTTTTGACTTGAAGGAAATAATTAGCATGAAGAGCAAAATAAGGATGTAGCCAGCAAAATTAATTATTTCAAGTTTGTGCCCTTGAGGATTACCAAACAGATTAAGAAGTATACATCAATTTAGCCTTTATTTTATTTATCATACCTATTTATATTATAATGTTCTTGCCCAGCCATTACTTCTATAAAAATTATGTCTTTAATAATAAGTAATTTAGTACAAGGATAAAAAGTGGCAAGGAACAGTCCACAAAAAAGCCCCCGTGTTTAAAATTGATAAAATGACACTGTAAATTAGCAAGCAGATTTTTTTCTAATCAAATCACAAGATCACAGTTAGCAGTGGGAACTATAGTTTTACTTATGGCAAATATTTATGATTGTGTTAGAGTATTCTGCCTTTGTGGTTAATGGATTTGACTCCAGTGCCAGTTCTGCTCAGGCTCCCTCATGTCTAAATTTACAGAACACTACTGAAATAATTGGTGTTACTCTGAATTTTCATTGAGCTAATTATGAACAATTTCAGAGTCCTGTTGGTGTTTCAGAAATAAATATTGTCTTTCCAATACCAAAGTGACAGAAATAACTTAAAACCGTTAAAAAAAGAAGAGTATTTTGTGATCACACACTGTGCAAGTACAAGTTAGAGAACTTCTGTCTGTGTGACTGTAGATTTGCACTCTGATGTGTTTGCATGGTGTCTGTCAGTTCTCCCTGTTAGCAGGTAACCCAGGCTTCCCATTTCAACCAAATTGATAGAAACAGTTGCAAAGGTCCGACCAAGATTAGAATCATAGAATCATAGAAGTGTTTGGGTTGGAAGGGACTTTAAAGGTCATCTAGTTCTAACCCCCTGCCATGGGCAGGGACACGTCCCACTAGACCAGGTTGCTCAAAGTCCCGTCCCACCTGGCCTTGAACGCTGCCCAGGGATGGGCAACATGTTCCAGAGCTTCACCACCTTCATAGTAAGGAACTTTTTCCTAATATCTTATCTAAACCTACTCTCAGTTTGAAGCCATTCCCCCTTGTCCTGTCACTACAGTTCCTGACAAAGCATCCCTCTCCAGCTTCCCCTTAGGCCCCCTTCAGATACTGGAAAGTTGCTATGAGGTTTCCTCTCAACCTTCTCTTCTCCAGACTGAACAGCACCAACTTTCTCAACCTCTCTTTATAGGGGAAGTGCTCCAGTCCGCTTATCATCTTTGTTCCCTCCTCTGAATTTGCTCCTGCAATTCAATGTCCTTCACACGTTGGGGGCACCGTAGCTGGATGCAGCACTCCGGTGGGGTTTCAGCAGAGTGGAGGAGAGGGGCAGAATCACCTTCATTGACCTGCTGGTCACCCTCCTCTAGATGCAGTCCAGAATTCCATTGGCTTTCTGTGCTGCGAGCACACACTGCCAGGCCGTGTTTTTTGGTAGCCATCACCCCGAAGTCCTTCTCCGCAGAGCTGCATTCAATCACTTCTCTGCCCAACCTGCAGGTTTTTCTGGGATTGCCCCAACACAACTACAGGTTTGTCAGAGAAGAACATTACTTCAAGCTCCCTGAAAAATCCATGAAAATTAGCTCTGAATAAGAAGACCTTGTTAATGCTACAATCAAGAAGAAGTGTAACTGAACAATTCACAGACACCAATGAGTCCACATGATAATAATGTATAAATGCCTTTATCATGTGATTAGAGTCAACTGGAGTTTGCACTTATTTGGCACCAAAAAACCCAGTCAAAAAAAGTAAAGCCATATGAAGCCATACTTCACTATCTCTTCCTGTCTTGATCAACTTGGCTTTTTGCACAGTTCCACAGAGTTACAAATGCCTCTCTTCTTGTCCAACACACACAAGAGGCTACTAAGCAAGACAGGACTGTCCCCAGGGCCAGTGTTTTACCTGTTCAGCATAGGCAGTCTTTAACCTCCTACTTCCTTGGTCTTTCTTGTTGTCTCCATAATCTTGGTTTGCCTATCAGATCCTCAAGAAACCACATTTCAGAAGGTTCAGATAACTCTGTTCTACTCTCTGGATTAACCCCAAAAGCAGTTGAAACAATTCAGTATCTTCGTCTGGAGACTGCAAGACTCTTTCTCCTTGAAAGTGTCACTGTAAAATCACTCAAGTGATCTTAACACGAAAAACTTTTATTAAAAACAAGGTGAAAATTCATAGAAATGTGTATTTTACACTAATTTATCAGTTAAACTTCAGATCAACTATATTAAATAAGACAGTTTCAGATTAATTTTATAGAGGGGAAAAAAATATACAGTGTATGGCTTACTTCAGACTCCAGACGGTTCTCCTGTTGCACAGCCAGGCAGGTAGTTGTGAACCAGTGTTTTTCTGAACTTGTTTCCCCACTTACCTGTATGCAGAAGGCTGCAAACTCATTGCTTCCTCTAGGAGAAGTGGAAATCTTTATGTACACAGACCAGCATTAGTGGAAGTGTAGTTATAAGACACATAGGTGGCTGGTTTCATGTGACACTTGTGTTAGCACGTTTTTATTGTAAAGTTATTGCTTTGGTAATTTCACAAGGGGAACCTGGGCTCTGTGGAAGTGGACAGGGGCTGCTCTAGTGAAAGACTTTTTACCAAAGGTAAAGAACAGCATCTTGAATGTTTAATAGCTATTTCAGAGCCTGCATTTCAGATGTGTTTGTTTGTTTAAACCTCATTATAAGCAATTCCGAACCATTATTTCTTCACCTCAGAAAAACTATTTCATAATTTAATTCAACTGAAAAAAAAAGTGTGTGTTTCTATGAGGATTTCATTGAGGTAAGGACACAAAGAAAAAATTAGTGCTCTGTGTAATTCTGAAAACAGTGAAGTCAGAATCACAACTTGTGTCTCCTATGGGAGGTAACCAAGTTGGGCATTTACCATGATGCATATAGGGTTTCCTTCCTCTTCCCTGTGCTTCTCCAATTAACATGGTCAGCAAGACCTCCATGCATTCAAGTGCCGCATCATAAATCATGGCTCCAAGTCATATTTAGAGGAGGGCTGCATCTGCCCTTTCAAGTTCCACTCTTCACTTCTATTTCTCTCCCACAGCAAAAACCTTCCTTTGGGGCCTTATACTTTCTCTGGTTGAGCAGAACAGCTGCCAAAGGAGTTTATGTTTGTGAAAAAACAAAAATGAGTCACAGACAGAAGATTAATTTAATAATCTAGAAACAGATGCCCTCGAGGATGTGTGGTATAGTAGAGGAAACAGCAACTTCTATAATGCCTGTCTTTCTCCTGGTAAGAATCACCTCTGTCTTTCCTCACTGCAGCTTTGCTAGCTACATTTAAGGTAGGATTAATAGTTTAAAGTTGTCTAGGCACAAAGCAAATCTGTAATTGTAGCATTTTGATCCTTTTAAATTAGTTTTTCTTCTTATAAAACTGCTTTGTTTCCATGGAACTGTATGGAAATAGAGGTGGTGTCCTTTTTCCAAGGAGCTTGCTGTTTTGTCACCTCTCTTCAAGGTTCTGCATGACTGTGAAGTGGGGTGAAACGGGAAACTGAGATGTTCTGGGTCTCCTGGCAAGGGTTCTGGGAAGTGATGGACAGTTCTTGATAACGGTCCTTTGCTTCAGGAATGGAGGACTTAGCTGGTTTAAGATCTTTGCTGAATTGTGAGAGTATTTTATGTATTTCAGGGAATATTATCTTGCAGTGATTTGTATTGTCAACCTTCTTGGGTCTGGAGAAAAAGGGAGGCCATCTGTCTGGAAAATATCTGTTTGAGAAGGTGGAGCCCCACATGTTGCAGCGAAGGCTTTTGGCATTATCTGTTTTTTTTCACTGAAATTGCTTAGAAAAGGGTAGGCAAACTCTGTGGGTAAGATATCAATCACACTGTCATTCTGTAAGAGGTATTTGCTATCTGAGTGACTTCAAGCAAGACTTACACTGAGTCATCTGTCTGGAGATGACAAGGAGTCATCTGTCTGTGAGATGAGGATGGGATTCTTCCAGGGTATAGAAGAGCAAAAATAGCAAAGATGGAAAGGAGACAAAAGACATTTCATCTAGTATCACCATCTTCCTTGAATGCAGCATGAAAAATCTACTCTGGAGACCTGTAAATCAAACAGCACAGATTTACAGACCTGTAAATCAAACGAGGAGAGGAGAGGAGAGGAGAGGAGAGGAGAGG
>VZRZ01006827.1:267072-340733 GCA_013398175.1 Climacteris rufus | reverse complement strand
GAGGAGAGGAGAGGAGAGGATTTAAACTGTGTTCAGCTATGTCTAACAGTTTACACTACATATACAAATATCCTAATTTAGGAGTTATGCTTATGTACAGCGTTGCTCTGTACTGACTGTGCTACTGTATGAGATTACAGTGCATTACTCGGTCCAGCATTAGGGGTTGCAGAAAATCATTGGTATGTGAGATATAAACTGAAGAAATTTTAGAAGTGTCTGCTTCGGGCTGTCAACATTGCCTAAGAGGTTTCATAAAGTCCTCACACTGATGTACAAATTAAAAAAGGTTAGAGTATATTTTTGGTCAACGGCAATAATGAAATTTCTGCAAATGAAACAAAAACTGTTGTCACGTTTTCTTCATAATATGTTGGCAGTTGTATCTTGCATATCGTAAGCCAAACAAATTTGAAGAATGAGAATCTGTACCTGTGTGTGCAACACCTTACATGTCTTAAAATTGCAAAGAAGAAGAAAATCAACCAAACCTCTGTTTTCTGTCAGATGTATACTTGGTATTTTTCAGTGAGCCTGTATTTTGAACACCAAAATTTACTGAGAATGAGGATTAATTTCCTAGAGGGAATAGGGATCGTAGCTGTTTGTGCTAAGTGTTCAACAAATAAGGATGAAGCCTTTAGCTGCACAGTTTTTCAGGTATGCCTTTCACTATGTTCTTTCTCAAAATAGTGAGAAAAAAACAGTTAATGGTATTTATGTTAAATTTATTAACTTATAGAACTTATTGGGATAAATTTTCTGTTTCAGAGTCCAGTTGTACCTCTCTCTAAATCTTTCAGCCTGGAAACTTCGAAGTAGCCTCCACCTCTGATTTATAGAAAATAAACAAATACCCTTTTAAGTAGCATGCTGATCAGCTGCAGAAATTATTTACTACAGCCCATTTAGGGCCAAAATTGAGGGAATTCTTGATGAAGATAACAGATCATCTTTTGAAGTGTCATCTCTTAAAAATTTTTTTCAGCTATGATGCAGACACTACCTTTTTGTAGGTACGATTATTTTAGTTGGTGTCTTCAATTCCTGTCAGCATTTATTTGGCTTCTCCAAATCCTCACTCACTTTGTTCTTTTCATTGATTTTTTTCAGGCCTATGATGCTGTATTTTCACTTTATTTTTCACTTTTCCAAGTAATTTGTTTCCATATTTTGAGGATACGTCAAAAAATCTGACTTCTTTCAAAAAAAAAAAAAAAAAAAAAAAAAAAAAAAAAAAAAAGGTAGGGTTTACAGGTCTGGGTTTTATTTTACATTCACATTTAGATTTTTTTCACATCTGTTTCTTTTTTTGCAAGTATTCTGAGGGAACCACTTTGCTTGAATTTTTTGTTCTGTTATAAAAGCCCTCAAATTCTGTTTCTATTGATTTCAAATGTTTTCATATTCATTTATCTGCAAAGTAAAATTGGTCTTCAAATCAATCTTGTTTCAAAACAAAAAAGACTATGGTTTTAGGAGGTAGACAGGAAGTTATGCCCTTTTGACCCAAAGAACTAAGAGGAAGGTTGGAAGGAAGATGATAAAGAAAAAGCAAAGGAGAATGCAATTTGTATGCACTGGTCATAGATCTTACAAGTTTTAAATTATCCCAGTAGGAGGTACTTAGGGAGCAATCTCAGGCGGAATGTGGAAGCATAGTGTAATGTACCACACTGTACTGACTTTTCCTCCTTGTCCCCTGGAACTGGAACTTGGATATAGCTATTCCTGCACATCTCACAGAAGACTGGGTTTTTGTGATCCTTTCAACAGGTTATGTGTGATATTAGTGTTCATGGGGACAAAACACTCCTGCACAGTTTCGTCAATCTAGAACTGCACATTACTGTGGAAGTGGAAGCCTCAGCTATGCAAATACTTGGGATTATGATTTCTTTTCTGTACCTTCCTTTTTTCTCTCTTTTTCATTTCATACTTCTTTTTCCTTTCTTTTTCCCTATGTTCTTCTCTGGCTTGCAGGCTTTTATCTTTTGTTTTTAAACAGTTTTTCCTAAATTATTTGTATTTATGCTTTTTACACCTCCCAGCCCTCCTTGTAATCTGTGGGAAAGCAAAATAGGGCAAAGCTTATCTTTTTCCATTCTGCAGATTAAAATCCAGAGGTTGAATGCAGAGAGATTCAGAGAGATACGGGAAGGAGTGCTGTTGCTATGGGAGCCTTTGCTTCCTCTTTTCTGCAAGAGCTTATCCTTACAGAGTCCTGAGGACTTGGGACAGGAAAGGGCTCTGAAATTCTTGCCAAAAATAGAAAACAGGTAACTCGATCCTGCTTTTATCCCACAGAAACCTGAGGATGAATGGGCGTGCCCAGCAAGTGCGACAGCAAGGCAAGAAATTAGAACCAGTCCCATGGATGAGGAGGCTAAAAGAGAAGAATGGGCAGAAATGCACGTTTTACATCTCCTTGGCATGTGGAAGGACAGGGAGAGGCAAGGAATGGCACTGACCTCCTGTTGTATCAGCCCAAACATACGGCTGGATGGTGAGTTAAATTACTCCCACCACCAAGCAGATGCGTCTCACTGTCAGCGTGTCCAAATGTTGTTCCTAGCCTGGGGCAGCTGAATGCAGAGACCTCCTGAGACCTCAGATCAGGTAGACGGGTCTAGCTAGCAAAGCAAAGTGACAAATGTACATGGATATTTCTTATAAACTTAGCAATATTTTCAAAGCTATGTCATGACATTTTATGCCTTGCCATAGACCACAGAGAGGTGCCAAACACTTTGTACAATCAAATCATCAGCTGCTGCAGTGTGCACTTGTCTTTGATTAAAACTTCCTCCACATATCTTGGGCATTTGAATTTGTGACCCTTCCATTTATTAAAACAAACTTTCTTATGTCTTTTAGGCTGAAGTGTTATTGGAGCTTGTGCTTTCAGGCACTTACACCAGGCAAATCTGAGCTTAATAAATGTCTGGAGACTGTGATGAAATTATGATATAGAAGAATTTGGTCCATTCTCTTCAGAAACAGGAAATCTATAGCCAGGTATAATACCCCAACTTCATATTTGCATGGATAGATACATATTAGGTTTTCATAAATTCTATTACTTCATTGTTTTTGATAATATTTGACAACTTTTACATACACTTGTCCTCTTAATATCTTCCCAATACATCTAACAATGAATAAGATGTAAAGCTGCTGATAAGCTGAATTGCATGTTTCCACTTAAATCTGCATTCCTTGTTGTGGTTTCTTTTTGTTGTTTCTCTTCAGAAACATCCCAGTATTTCGCCTACGACATTTCCATTATACCTGTACTTAATTCTCTTTCATTTCCTTTGTCTAGCACAAGATGCTGTTATTCCACAGAGTCCCAGGGAGAGTAGGAAAAAAAAAAGAGAAAAAATGTTAATTTAGGAAGTAAATCTGCTCAGTATTTTATCCCAGCATCCTGTCCTCCTACTGCTTTTTATATGACCTTTTGCACTGCATAGAATTCATTACTATTGAAAAAAACATAGTTATGTTTCTTACAAAATTTTAAGAAACTCATGCACTGTTTTAAAGTAGATGGGACTCACAAATGACAAACCATGATCTCTCTTGAATCCTTTTCATTCAGTAGCAACTCTGGAAGTTTACTAATTAGACCCACTAAACCAAAACACCACAGCAATAACACTGTGCAGAAGGAAAGGAGAAGACATCATTATCACTCTTTAAATTACCATTTCACTGCAGGACAGCTCAGGAACCCTAACCAGGTCATAACTACATTGTGTCAGGTGCTGTACACAGTAAATAGCAGTTCCTGCTTCAGGAAACATGAAATTTGTGAATATATTTATAGCCAGGTTTGTGTCCCCCTAGTAACTCATTTCATGGTTACCTCTACAAATAATAGTGTAGGAGCCCAGAAATGTTTGCTGCGGGATACAAACACCTGTGGTTTTCCCCGGGCTAAAGCCCAGTATAGTTTCACATCCATAGAAGTATAATAGTGCGTTAGTGTAAACAGAGTGGAATAAGACCCAAGACACTTTGTGTTCTTTAAATTAAAGATGCTTTAGACATATATGTGTTTCCTGAAAAGCCTTCCAAAGAGGCATAATTATGTATGCATCTTTATAATATGCCTGGGTCATTGCTAATGTTAGAAAGTACTTTTTCTGTGGGTCAGATGTATTGCTGCAATTTGCAGCCTCTGGCCAGCCTGTCCATAATAAAACAATGTACAGGAGAACTAGACTAACTTGTATCTGTCTTCGCTTTTTCAATTGCAGACCACAAACACTGATAGAACCTAGAATGTTTGCTCAGTCTAGACTAAGCAGAGAAACTAAGGAATAGAATGTGCCCTTTGGAGAGCACCTTCAGCTCCTTTTAAGGAGGCAAAATCTATGTGCAGCACCAGAAATTCAGACTGTGTACAAAAGCAACAAGTGCTAATAAATGGCTACTTAAAAATTCATCTAGATTAATACAAAATAATCAGGTTTGTGTGTGTGCAGTTAGAGTTTGGGAGTGCATTTAACATCTCTGGCAAGTGTTGGCTACACTGTCCACCACAAGTATGAGCAGCAGGTGAGACACTGCCACCTACCTTGTCCCATCCTAGAGGGGACAGGTCCTTTGCTTGCTGAAATAACCCCAGAGCTGCAAAAGCTGGCATTGGAGACATGCCAAGTCATGCTGTCTCCAGTGTCCCTTCCTGCAAGGGAAGCAGTGTCCAGCTCCTGCAAGGGCAGGTGTGCAGGAAGAGCCGTCCTGGCTGACTGGCTAACAGAGGTGAACCTATGACATAAACTGGCAGCCTATGATCACATCGCTGCCACGAGGTCTCTCCATGCAGACAGGCAAGAATGTGATCCCGCTCCTCCAGAAAACAGGGTGAGAAGGCCCCTGTGGGCTGTGGTGGGACAGGGTTGCTGCTTCTCTCTGACAGAAAGCTGGATGTTCTATTTTACCAGAGCTACATTAAAAATGGCAGCCAAGGCCAAGTGCTGGGGTATTCACAATCCAAAAGTCCCATGGCATCCATGAACACTTGGCTTTGGGTGTCAGGAAGGGACATGCTGGGCTGTGAGTCAGTCTTGCTCTCCTTGGCACACCCATGGTCACTGTTTGAGGGAGACAGTCCCCATCTTGAACCACAGTGCAGGTGCCCTGGTCTCACCCTTTCACTGTCTGTCTGCACCTGGTGTGCTTGTCTCAGTGGCTCAGCTCTTCTTGGTGCAAGTGGCACCTTCTACTGGAAGTAAAAAGTCACTTTCTAGCTCTAACAGGGCCAGAGAAAAGGCCAACATGACTGAAGGGCTCAGGAGCCAGCAGGCAAGTCCAACTGCCATTGTTACTTCAGTTTTTTTCTAAGAGCTCTCCATCCCAAAGAAGGCACATTCATGGTTTCCCCAAGGGAGGGCTGGCTGTAGAATGGGGCATCAAGGCCTTCACCTCTCCTGGGTTGAAAAGCCACTCTCGGAGAGGCAGGAATGCTGCCCTGTTGGGAACGAGGTGTGCTTGGAGCTGAGGTTGCTCATGGTTCTGCGTGGCATCCAGCTTGGACACACATTGTGGGCATGGAGACACACCTCTGGCCACCTGTCCTTTTTCCTGTGATTTTCACATGTGGGGCCTTGAAGGTCTTTCTAAGTCCTCAAAGCAGTTGTTTTAGGGCGGTGCCAGCAACCACGGGAAAGTACCATGATGGGAGCATTCCATGCAAAGCAGGAGCTCTGAAGCAGGATCCTTGCAGCCCTGATGCTCCCATGGGTGCCAGCCACCAGCACGAGCCACTGTGGGGTGGCCCTCATGCTGCAGGGAACCTGGAAGCCGAAGGCAGGAATTCCTGGCTTGGTTGACCTGAATCCAAAAGTCTGAGATTTAGAATGAAAAAAAAGAAAGAAATAAAAAAGCAGGTAACTCTTCTTGATTGAGTTAAAAATTGATGCATTTTCCAGGCTTGTCTCGTCTGTCAGAGAACAGGAAGCAATGTCCCTTCGAGACACCATTTTCACATGTTGCCTTGGCCCATCATGGTCACAGAAACAGCCTTCCACCTGGGATAACCCAGGGTTGCTCATCCTGTGAAAACACAAGCAGCCAACTCCCCTGTGTCCCTCCCCAGTGCCTGCGGTCCATAGGCACCACTCTGGAGAAGGCTTTAAAGGGTTACCGGGCTGCGAGAGGGAAGGGTGGGGAGCGGAAGGAGCAGGAAGGCGCGGGGGAACCGCAGTTCTCTTACAATCATCAGATCAAGTCACAGGGTGGAGGAGGATTTTCCAGATCCTCTGACCTTAAGGTTGGGGAGTGAAAGGAAGAGGAAGCACATTTGCACAGATCCTCTGTCAGAGCTTCCTCAGGGAGGGGCTCGGCCCTTCTGGCCCTTTGCTACATGCAGGGCCATGCACACACATATGCACAGCTAAATAAACATGGGAATGAAGTTCAAAGTAGACCCACAAGAGAAAATCTAATCTATGGGAACCTGTAATTAACCCTTGTGTTCACCAGTCCCTCATATCAAAAACATTAAGTGTTTAACCAGTCATAAAAGAAAATGTTTGCTGAGTAGCAAGAATACCTTGCAGTCCTATAGCACTTTCTAAGATCTGACAACCACCTTATGAGCCATTAAGCCTGATTATGCCTTTGGGCAGGAACTTTAGCAGACTCAGAAAAATATGGAAACTGAGGCATAAAATGTAAATTAATTTTTGGGGTCACTTGGGAATCCTGTGGTAGTGTTGGACAGGGAGCAGAGACCCCGTAGTTCCCCATCACTTACTTTGTGCCTGATTCAATGTCTATTGAAAACGTCAGGAGATTTTTATTGACTTTAATAGGTTTTGGCTTAACCTCTTCTGCCACAAAGACATCATCATTTGTATTTTATAGGACACCTGTCCTGCCAAACAGATATCTGAATCCTCAGCACAGGTTTTGAGACAGTAAGCCATATTAGAATTAAGCATAAGAAAATATTTTTTTTCTCAAAAAGTGTTCACCAAAAGTAATAATTCAAAGGTCTGTTAATGATACAACCAAATCTGTCCTATGTTTTTCTCCTTTTTCCTTTATATTCCTCTTGGTAATTTTTTTTCCCATCTTCATTTTGTTTTCAAGCTACAGGAAGTTTTAGTATTGACCATTTTAGATTAGACAGAATTTAGTGGGCGAGACCTTCCCTTCAGCAGATTTCAAAGAATGTTATCACTGTGAAGAGGCACTCAGATCTGCAAAATTGATCAGTAGTTTGTTTCCTAATCCTGAATAATTCTCCTCCTGAAGAATATTAAAAATAATAACCTAGCATGCAAGAAATTCACCTTCTTATAGTGGCAGATGAACTGCCTCTCCAAAGTGTCAAATTCTGTGAGGGGTCTTTACAACAAACATTTTTTCTGTTACACCCATCATAACTGTGTGTGTGAGCAGCTGCAGCAGTGTGGTCAACTGGCAGGTGAGCCAGCTGAAGGTAACTGAAACTTTCTCTAGAGTCACTGAGTTAATTTGTCAAGGGTAGCAGTCATGTTGGCATCTCCATTGGCTCTGTGTCTGGATTTTCACCTCAAGTGGGAAGGCAGTTCGCCTCCTCAAGTGTTGGCTTGATGACTTCTTAGCATTTGCCCATTGTTTGGCAGTCTTTTCTGACATGTCTAAGCTACTTTCCTTTCTATCCACCTGGACTCCTACATCTCTTCCTTTTATTGCTCCTATGATGCTGATACAAGGAAATTATAAAACTCTTCAAGTGACCACATATTTTAATCTTTTGGCACTAGGTGATGTTTACACAGCATTCTATTCACCATAACAGGGAAGAAACAGACCCTTCAAACAGTGATTTACAAACCCTTCAATCTGACATTTTCATCTCAGAGAACACTGCTTCCAGTCATCAGCTTTGATTTAGACTATGTATTTCTTCCTCTTACTTTTGAGTACTTTAGTCCTGTAGAAAAGATACTGATATTTATTGACTATTACCTTCTGAAAGTCTAAATTTTATTCCCATGAGCTAACAAAGGTAATAGACCACCTGTGCTGTTATCTCTGCCCATTAGAAAAAAAACGCACAATTTGCAAAGACGAAAGGACCTAGACAGAAGGAGAGCATTGAATGTCATCTCCTCCAGAGACAACTAAAATCTCTTGCCTTTCTGGTTTACAGCTGCCTGTGAAAGGGCTTTGCCATTAAGAGGTCTGCCTGTAGTGAAACCCAGGCTCCAGCACATCTTGCTCACTGTTGGATTTCTATGAGCCATATCATGCTGCAGATTCAGCACTTGTAATGCTGGTGAGTAGCAACTTCCAGGTCATCTTCATCCAGCCCCATCCTGCAGAAAGTCCCCAGGGTGTTCAGCACAGGTCTTCTTCAAGAGGCTCCATGGTGAGGAAAAATGGCAGGAATTGGCTATCTTAGACCAAACTCAACGCATGAGTGGTGACAATCACTCAGTGTTTCTGGAATATGCAGCACAAAAATTCACCCTCATCTCCCAGTTCTTGATAATGCCTCTTGTCACTTGATGCCATCTGGATAAATGTTGTACATATGACCTATGTATCTATTAAGTGTTGACCTATTTGGACTCCTAGATGCTTCTGAATAACCCCAGATATTCCAGAGAACTTAAAGTTCATGTTCACTTTGTAGCTGCTAAGAAAATTGGAACCCTGTAATAAATAACCTGCAAGCTGGACTTCTGGACACAGTGTCAGAGCATCTTTGGTATCAGCAGTTCATCCAGCAGCTGCAATTTTTTGTAGGTATACCTGTACTTGAACACTGGGGAAAAAAGCTCCCTTCAGTCCTTCCTGAGCAGGTCATTCCCTTCCGTTTGTGACACTATCTGGCTTTAACGTTTGCATCCTCTTGGAGCAGCAATGTTATTACCAATAAGAGGAAATAACCATGAGTAGATTAAACCATACCCCTTACTATATAAGAGACAGGAACAACTGCAGGGTTTGCAGGAGGAAACCAAAGGCAAATCTAATTTCTTCAACTCAGCACTCCTTTAGTAGCATTTTGGGCATGTAACAGGGAATTGTAACAGTGATATCCCATTGCATATTCCAAAGCTTACTCCTCTGGGTGAGGGAAGGAGGAGGACAGACAGTCTCTTTTTCTTGGGGCTGCTATTCCTCCTGCCTTATCCGTGGGAGTCTTTCCTGGACCTGGTGTCACAGGCTCTCTATCACCAGCCTCTACAATGATGCTGGTATCAGCTTCCTCTCCCATCTCCAGAGCCGCCTGGAACGGGGTTCCCGTAGGAGGACTTTGTGATATGAACGATCTACTGTGAAAACTGAAAACCTAAGTGTTCAAATGCAAAACTACAAGGAGTTTGGACCTTTCTCCCCCAAGGTCAAGAAGAAAAGCATCCAAATTGTCAGTCACGTGTTTTTGCTCTGCCTTGTGTGGACAGAGGAGTCGTATTTGTCTTGCTTTAAGGCTCCCCAGGGAGGCCAAAACTAAGTTACAACAGATTTTTACATTTCAGTAAGGACATGTGGTCTTTCAAGGAAAAAAATAAACAGTGCTGCCATTCACATCCTGAGCCACCACTGGAACAATATGGCAAGGTATTTTCATAAACCAGCCTCTCTTTACTTACTAACTGGCTCAGTGCACTCACAGGACATCAGACAGATTGTGCATTGAGCTATGTGAAGTCTGCACAACTATCCCATCTTGGCACCTGCAGCAAGCACTCCACTGGCTTTGGTCATGGATTCTCTGCATGGGGTCCTCTACTTTGTGCCAGTTTATGACACTCTTAATGCCATGTAGGCAGAAATTTGAGGAAAAATCCCATATCACGTTGTAGAATATTCTGTTTGCAACTCCAGGGTCAGATGTCTATGGCTAGCTGAGCATTTTCAGTTACAAAAAGTGGTGGATGTTGCTTTGAGAGTTTATGTTATTAAACAATTTGCAAAGAAACCTATTATGGTATTGAATTAATTTTTGCAATGCTTTCTGTTTACCACTTGATTCCCATATGACCACCCTTAGAAGGGTTAAAGGGCAATCTTCTAAAAAAAGTTTAAAATCTAGTAGTATGGTCAAATCTTCTGGTAGTCGAAGCTCTGACATAGTGGTGTACAATCAACTATAGCTATCAAACAGCTGTAAATCTGAGATAAGCCTTAAAATTTATTTGGGCATAATTTCTGAGAAGAAGGAAGTGTTTGGGAAAATCCATCTGTGTGAATCCTCATTCCTCCTAACTCTTCTACTCTTAGAAAAAAGTATTGTGAGCCAGATTTTGCTAAAATTTTACTTTTTGAATTTAAAGTCCTAGTAGAACACCTAGCTAGCTGCTGACTTCTCAGGGGTGGGTTGAAGCATTTAGAGCTGTTCCTGATGAAGCAGCAGTGCCTGGCACCCATGATGGAAGGTAGAACTGGCTGGAGGGGTGCCAGCAGGAGAGCCAAGGAGGGACACAGGCCAGCACTTGCACCGAGGAAGGAGAAGGCAGCAACAGCCCCAAACTGGGAGGGATCTGCCAGACTGCCTTCCTCCCCAGCTGCTGGAAAGGTCGATATGGTTAAGCCGACTGTCCTGCCCCTAAAACCAGTGGTACAGCAACAGCAGAGTGAAGGTCAGTCTGGGCCATGACTGCAGGACATTTGGATGTCATGGATTTGTTTACCTTGTCACAGAAGTGAAGGCTACAGTTAAAATTTGAAGTGTAACTGGTCTCTGCAAACATTGCATTTCTTAGCTTGTGATTTCCATTAGAAATATCTTTCATCCTCTTCCTGTTTGGCTGTTTGGTTGGGTTTTTTAACAGATAAGAGAACTTGTATACTGGCATTGGAAAGGAGAGGGAATTATCCTGTATCAGGAGCCCAGTATTGAATGAATTGATCAATTTTTCTTTAGGAGAGGGGGGAACAGAGGGTAGGGAGACAGGGGAGGAAGCGCTAAATATTCAATTAATCAAATGAACTAGCAGGTTCAGCTTTGGGGAGTGCTTCAAATGATATATTACCATGCAATTAAAAGGCAGTATGGTGTTATGGTTTACATCAAATTCCATTTAATTTCCTGTAAGCTGTCATGATGATAATGAAGGCGAAAACTAGTTCTGTTGATCTCTCTTGCTCTAACCTACTGGACAGCTCCTCAGTGGACAAATTACTGTTTTCCCTAGGTTTTCTGCATGAACATCATCTGGACTTACACACTGTGAGGTAATGATTTGCTCATGAAATGGCTTCACTGCATGCCTTTGGGACAAGTTTAGGATGTCATCTGAGTGAATGTACAGTATGTATAGCTTACTATGTGATGCTAAATTTTTGTTGTGCTTTGGTTTTTTCTTCTTTTCTTTCAGTATTGCCAAAATCCATAATGATGACTAATAATCTTCCAGATTCAGAAGGGATCGCTTTTTAAAGCAGTCCGGTAGAAAACTGCAGATGGGAGGGGAGTGGTGATGGTGTGAAATTAGTACTACAGGTTTAAACAGGTTTGTTTTGCCACCTTGTATCAGTCTTCAGTCACTAACACGCCGTTCATCTAAGGACTGAATCTTACAATCACATTCACCTAAAGCATAAACAGTCAAAATGGTTGTGTGAATGAGGGGCTAAAACCAACACAGGAATGCATTGCAAAGTAGGTATGTAGCTAAGTATATTCTTAAACGCTCATGGCTTTAATGAAATTCTTGATTGTTGGCAAGTTACTACAGCACTATTTTGTATTCCTCTCACTATAAGAAACTCGAGGGGTTTTCTAGTCTTCAGTTACACAAAGTGAGTAATTCTTCGGTTCTTGTAGCATCTGCAGTTTCTGTAGTGCACCACAAATGCCAGTCTGGAAAGGAGTGTAACCTGGAAAGGAAGGAAGAAAAGGAAGAAAGGAAAGAAAGCAGCAGGTCAGACCAAGCTGAGAAGAAGAGCTGTGGCAAAGACTACCCGAGATACACAGACACTGTCAGCTCCTCCTTACTGATGTGCATTTGTAATATTCACTAGCGCTATGATCAAATACATTTACAAAAACATAATCCAGATTGCTGGGGCAGAGGAACACTGAACACAGGGCTGCTCTAACATCCTGTGTATAATTGGCCCAGAGCCATTGCCAGCCGCAACATTTTTCTGTTAGAGAGGTGAAATTGCTGCTCCTGAATGCACACAAATATTTAAACAAACAACACAACATAAAGCAATGGATATAAGGACATAGAAATAAACCAGCCTTTTAGCTATATATCTTGAAGGGAGAGCAACAGCCTAGTAAATCTCATCTAACTTTCGGCAGAGCCTTAGCCTCAAGGCTGGCCTCTGACAATACATTTGTGTACAGATTTGATAGTAATCCTGACACTTTGGGTCTTGGTTTTCCTTTCACCAAATATTTCTAATACAGCACATTTGGCATGACTGTTCCACTTCATCTGTGACCTGCAAAATAAATATTCTCTTTCATTTACATTGAGCAATAACCATAAATTATTTGCATTTACAGCACCTTCAATTGAAAACTGAAAACACTTCATAAGTATGAGGATCAGAGCCCTTTAATATTTCTGAGAGGCAGTGTATTATTTTTCCTATTCAAAAGTACAGAAGCTATTGCAGAGAAAGTGTCACATTCGGTGTTACGGCTGAAAGAGAAAGGCAGAGCCTTGAGGAGACTTCAAGCCCCTTGAGTGCTTTTGCCACAAAACCGCCCAGCAGTAAATGAGAAAACTGCATGCACCATAAAAAGAGCAGTCACTCTGAAAGAAGTCAGCAGTGCTACCTCTGAAACACTGAGCCATTTTAGACTCAAAGGATTTTTATTAAACCTGTTCATTTGAAGTATTTCCCATGAGGCATTTTGAGTCAGATTCAAGGTGCTAAATAGAAGGGGGAAATGCTAACTCGCATTAAGGGAAAGGTCCAAACAACACTGACTAGCAAATGTGGGAAATAACCAGGCTGTCTGCAGCTCAACCCAAGGGATGTTGATAACTGGAGACCTCAGTCCTCCCACCCTGTGTGCCTCAGCAGACTCCTGCTGACGTGATGCTCCTCACAGTGACAAAGATCTCTCACAAAGGCATTTTATGGCACTGAAGTGTTCAGAAGGTTCCCTCTTCTGCACCACGAGGGTGGAGGGAGCTGGGCTGGTATGATGCCGGGTTTGTACTGTCTCAGTGCCTTGTGACGGGAACTACAGCAATATGTTGCCTAGTGATGATCTTTCCAGGGACTCAAAAGGCTTTATAAATTTTTAATGATCCAAGTTCATTTTCTGATAGCCTTAATATAGGTTTACAATTTCAGTCTTTGAAACAATAGCTGATGCATGCTCCCAGTTATTAAGGTCCCACATTTTTTTGTTTCATTTTCAGTAGTATCTCAGTTTTGTGTAAAGTTGCTTTTTTAGCGAGAGACATGGCGAGTTTATCAGTCTCAGCTCACTATTCTCTGCTGGCCACAACACCGGGTGATTCAGGTCTTGTGCAAAAAGATTTTTTGGAGTGAGTTTAACTTTTGAGATCCCTGTGGAGCTGCTCCTCCTTTACACCACGGAAAGCACAGGATAAGGATCAGGCTATTGACATTCACAACTTCTCTTCCCTAGGAACTGTGTACCAGAGTCTACTTCTGTGGTAGGGGTAGTGAATATATCCATTCTGATCCACTTCCAGACATTCATTTCCTGTAATATGATTTTTAAGTTAGTTCAGTGGAAAGAGATTTTTTTCTTTTATTTTTGATCTTTCTAAAAGTCCTATTGCCATTTTTAATTGGTGTTGTTTAATTCAAGGACAAAAAGTCTGGCAGATTTGTTGAGCTGCATAAGTGTCTCATTAATCACTCCAAGTTAGCGTGGTTTGTGTCAGCTGCAAGCCTGATGCAGAAGAGGGCAGCAGAGGCAGGGACCGTGCATCTACCTGCTTGTGTCCCTTTTCGGCGTGCTTGTACCCGTTCTTCCCTGATACTTTGTCGTTTTTCTCCTGCTCCAATTGTGTCATGGATACATTGGCACCATTAGACCCGCAGAACAAGACAGTCTTTGCCTGTGGCATGTCAAGACTCCAGGTTCCCACCTTGGTCAGCTGTGGTGCCCCTTGCTACCTGTGCTACTCAGACTGCAACAGCTCAGAGTCACCTTTGCTGCCCCTTCTGGGTGGTGAAGGACCAAGTGTGTCTCCTCTTTCATCTCAGATGGGACTGGTGATGCTGGGAATGCCTCATCTGGGCACTGGGGCTGACCCCATCCAGGCTATGGTTGTTCCAGCCATGTCAAGACTCTGGTGGACAGGAGATCAAGTGAGAGACGTTAGATACAGTGCCAGAGAACAGAGTACACAGTGGGAAAAAAGGTCTTGCCTTCACCCTGCCTGGCTGCAGCAAGCTGTGAAGCAGGTAAGAACGCTGGCAGAGCATGGGTGCTGCATGTCTGCAGCACAGCAGGTTTGCTCCTGCCTTCTACACAAATCACATCTGGTGACAGTTTGCCTGTTGTCACCCACTGTCTCTGATCATCATGGATGAAAACTCCTTATTTTCCCCCAAGGAGGAGCAGTTTGGATACTCTGCCATAGGCAATGAAATGCTCTTGGAAATGGTTGGTCTGTGGTGTTTCTCCCATCTGAAGGGCATAGATAGGGGTGCCCTGTCTGCAGCTTTCCCCTTCCTTTACACTTCTTCCTTTCTCCTCTTTAGAAAACTTTATGGAGGGAAATGTATATGTTAGGCAATTGCTCACTTTTATGAGTGCTTCTTGAAGAGCTCATGATTCCTGGCTATTTGTCTGATTTCTGTAAGTGGGAATGTGGCACTTGAGTTGTGTTTGAATGGAGAGAACAAAATAAGTAATGTTATGAGGTGTTAGGCAGTTTTTCCTCTTGAAGACATGATGAGGCTGTTTACTGCTGGATCATTGTTTCTTCCCGCAAGCTCTGTTGTAAAATCTCCTACTGCCACCATCAGGACATTAAAATATATATTTTTTTTTTTTAAATTACAGAACATGGCATCAAATAAGTCAGTACAACCAGCAGAAATGTCACTGGAACATAAATCTTTTGAATGTATACAACAATACGTACTGGATTGTTGTCTCTCCAGGGAGACGCCCATAAGGAAAAGTGCCTTTGCGTTGCGGGGTTTGTCTATAATTTGTGCAATAGTCATCTGGTAAATAAAAATCTAATTAAAACAACTTGCATTCCACATATTCGTGGACATGAATTAAAGGGACATTTAATAATTCCACTATTCAAGGATTAAGAATATTTTTGCCCATACTTCAGTACAGGATGTATGGCTCATTGAATACTGTCTTCCTTCTGTGTTGATACTGACTCCATTCATGAATTCTCAGCTTTCATGCATCATCTGGAAAGCTAAATTCTTAAAACATTCTTTCTACCACTTTGCAAATTCAATCAGGATTTTCTATGAAATATTCAACTATCTAACACCTAATATAGCCAGGAGGTACCACATCCACATGGTATCACTTGGCTATCATCAAGAAGTGTTGGTTGAGGCTGGATTGGGCTGGACTGGGCAAGAGATAAAAATGGTCTCTTTCTAACATTATTTATATTAACAGAGAATTTGGTATTCCCTGTACAGATTTGTGTAGTAGTTTTGTGTAGTCCAAATAAAGCATCACTAATACAGCAATAAATAAGAAAGGCATTTTAGCAACACATGAGATTGCTTTTGCAACCAAGCAGGTCAGAAGAGCATGTGCTCTACTGCCTTGTCTCCTTAAAATTTTTGTTTACTCCTCTTCACTAATAAATTATATCCCATTCCAGGTGAATATGGTCTGTATGTTTTCAATTAAAATTATATCAGCCTTAAATCGAACTGTCGTCCTTGAATAAGTTAACCTGCCCTCCTTCAAAGTTAGCAGCTTCCTACCTGCCCTGCAGTCATTCCAGTCCCCTCTCTGCTCTTGCTGCTGTGGCTGAGGATCCCAGGACCCCCAGGGGTGTGCAAGCAAAGGAAATATATAAAGAATTTACAGGCACACTAAAGGTAAGTAGAAATTTACTGTCAGCAATTATGTGCATACCTGTGTCCTCATTGTCTGATGACACCACACATGTTCTAAGGAAAGCCTTTGTGACTTTACTGCTTCGATCTGTGTTACCCAGTAACTGAAAAATTTGTAGGAAGAATCTTCGCTTTCCTGAATGAAGAAGGCTCAGTCTTGGATAGTGAGATGTTTTGGGACATATTTGTTCTTTGATGACTGTGTCAAAAAGAACTTTCTGTAATTCCTAGTAATTACCTTAAAAGGAGAGGCTCATTAAAGTGGAAAGCAAAGGGAATGGGAGTACCAGGGGAGTGGATAGCTATTTGTTATGGTCATTTATGGGAACAGTTTTGAGAACATGTGGAGGTTTCTCCACAGGTCAGTAAAGGGAAGCATTTGGCCTTGATGGGCTTATAGAAGAGATCACAGGTAAGTCCATGGAGGAAGAGGCCATGGGAAATGAAAAGAAGTGCAGAGTGAGGCTAAGCAGCCTGCAGGCTTGCACAACAAAACTGACAGTCTCTTGTGGGTTGGATGGGGATTTTTTCTGGGCTGCATTTCTTAAAGTGCTGGGGAAATACTCTGGGTCAGCAAGGAGTCTGGAAGAGCAGGAGAATACAGGGTACAGGACAGCTGGCAGATTTGGGGTCTAGGTCTGAGATTGGCAAGGTCTTCGAGTCTTGGGAATGAGGCAGAAATGTTCCCAAGGTGGGGATTCCTACAGTTGAATTTTAACTTTGGAAGAGCCAAAGGACCAAAAACACAACAGCAGCTTCCCAGTCTGCTTAGGGCACCTGATTCAATTGGGGAATCAAGGCATGATGTTAGCTAGGTATGTGTTACTGTGGACCAGTAAGGACAATCAGGCTAATGGGAGGATGGTGTTGCACAGCTGAGGTCCTGCTGAAAATGACTCATGTTCTGGATGCACATCTACAGACTTTCAGCAAAAATACTCCCAATTATGTGAGTTTCCATGAAGGTCTGTGGAGAAAGACACAGCCCTTCAACACCAGCCTCTAAACCATATACCATCCATCCAGTTTTATATAGTGCTAACAGCTCAGATGGGGAAACAGTGTGGCTGTGCCATGACTTCAACCAGTTCTCCCCACTGTGGGCACATGCTCTGCTCATGCTCTGCTGCTGGAACAGGTGACTGGTTTTACTGCCTTGCTGTATTGCCACTTGCACTTGCAGCAGCCACTGTCTGGCAAGTAGCTAACTGCAGGAGGATGAGTTTGATGTGAGGTGGAACTAATGAAGATCTGGTACCGTCTCATATTCAAACTATCTGGAACCTAAGGAGACTTGAATTCTAGCAGATGATTTTCCTCTACTTGAGAAGAAATCGTTCATAATGTCTCTCCTCCATGATGCCTAAGGAGGGCAAAATGTCACAGCCTTCCTCCCAACAGAGACACTAATAGGATTTTTCTTCCCTTCCCAGTTACTTATTTTCATTTAATTATACTGAGTGACATTTCTTCAGGTCAGAGTAGCAGGGTTCAGTATACTTTGTTGTTACCCACCCTGCTTGTGACCAGTCTCAGACACACTGAGAGTGGGTTTGTATTTTGGTGCTCACCTCCAAACAAAACAAATGTGTCTGCTTGCACCAGGATACTGACCACCTGCCAGCCTTTCAGCAAAGAATTGGAAGAAGTCAAAATTAGAAGAAGGCTGTATTCCTGATACAGGCGAGTAACAGAGCTGTAAGTGGGTGTTTGTGACCCTCTAGGGATGCTCTTTGCAGGAAAGCTACCCAAGTAATCAAAGTACTGGGAGTCCTACTCTCAGCTCTGGAGAACATGTTGGGGTTGTACTGAGAGTAAGGCTGTGGAAAGCTGCTATTCTCTGCTCTGAGAGCAATACAGAGCATTCTGAAACAAAATTTAAGTGAGAGCAACCACTCTTGTTTTGTACTTTCCTGGACCAGAGGCCGAAATGCCTCCTTTATTGGGGCACTGAGCATGTGGATGGTTCCTTCTGCTTTCCGTCCACATTTTGGGTATGTTTGTATATTGTATTACAATTACCTGCAGACAGATTTGGTAGGGACAGATTTGAATAGTCAGCTGGATTGATGTATCTCTTTGTGCAAAGATGAGATTCTCTTTTTTTTTCATACAAAGGCACAGAAGGGCAGTGGGGGAAGGCAAAGGAGAATGTGGGAAAGGCATGAAAAGATGGGGGAAAAGGCACCTGGAAAGGGCAAAGGGAAATGGAAAGCACTCCACACACAAGCCTTCTTTGGCTCATGAATTTAACATGTGTGTAATGTTTCTTATGAGAAGTCATGTGAGCAATTTGAAGTAGCCCCTAGGCAAGTCTAATCTGAACAAGCTGCTCTGAGACAAGCTACAAATTGCAGGATTTAATAAAAAGCATCAGCAGAGCAGAGGATAACACAGGAGGCGAAAGGGCTAGTATGGTATCAGAACTTGAAATGAAATCTCTACGAGCAGACCTGAAAAATATATTACATTGAAGTAGCCAAGGCTGAAAAGCAGATATTGCATCAGAATTCTGCACAGTCAGGAGTGTAAATTGTATAAGGTATCCTGAGACTGATTTGCTATCCATGAAGAGTGACAGTTTTTTTATCTCAACTTCACCCCTACTGTGTCCTTGTCTTCTATGGTGTTGCTACCATTAGGTGTCACCACTCCACAGCAGCAGATTTCTGAGGAGGTAAACTAGAAACTCTTGTCTAATATGACAGATGTAGTCTTTCTTTGTTAAGGGTTCCCAGTCTACTCCCACAAAAGGATTTTCCTGGCTAACAAGTTAAGTTACTGCAGCAGACAATAAGAGTGTCACTGGATAAGACTGAGCATATCCCGAAATCCCCTGACATTTTTGGATCAGTTTGATTTCAGGCCCTTAGTATTGAGGTTCCACTTCTGTATAGGTTCAGCCTCAACACTGCAAAGCAAGGATCCAGCCTGGCCTTCAGAGTGCCTCACTTCCTGGCTTGGGACTTGTTTGGCTGGGTCTGAGCCTTTGCCACTGCACCTGCAGGAGGTGCATCCTGATCCCACATCATCCATGCTTGTCCAACAGAGCACTAGTCTATCTATGGGTTCACAGCTCCCAAAGTGACCATGGGGCTAACATGGCTAATTTGTTTCATGAGGGAAACAGAGCTGGAATTGTGTTCTCTCCTCTCTGTCTCATGTATCGTAACACTCTACAACCTCCCTGAAAGAAGAGATTGTACTACAGGGGATTGAACACTAGTGCAACACTGGCGCAACAATATTCTTGGGACACACAAGTGTCATCTGCTAGGCAAAACAGATTATGGAAATATGGAAATTGTTTGTTAACTGGTCACCATTACAAGGATGACCAGCAAACCTCAATGCAGTTTTCATGGAGTTAAATAACTCTTCACACACAAAAGAAGCATAAACTGCCAACAATGGCTGAAATGTCTAGCTCAACCAGTTTAGGTCTGTGCACCTTGGCTTCCTAGCAAATTCTCAAGCAAGGCCAGTAAGTTGTTGGCTCCTGGTGCTACTGCCTGACCCCACTCCTTGAAGAGTGGGAGGGCTCCAGATCACTGAGCACAGTGGCCAGGGCAGGGGCAGGAATTGCCAGACTGCAACCAGCAATGTCTTGCCAATTAATTCAATACCTGCAAAAAACCAAGAATTTTTTGGAAATTCAACGTTAAATTTTCCTCCTGTACCTGATATTTACTTAGCAGCATAAACGAGTGACTGAAGGAGAGAACTTGAGCCACAATGTGAAATTAAAAATATTTGTAATTTTTGCTGATATGAGAGTGCTCTGTCACACTGACTGCTGCCGACAAGATCTTTTTGGCTGGAGACTGCATCCATTTCTTGGATGTGACAACCTCTTCTGTACTGTTGAGAGAGCAACACCAACTTAGCCAAGTGTGAGGACCCCACTGCAATAGTCTTCTCTTCCTACCTTTCACCCTTCTCCCATCAGGGGAGGAAGCTAGAGGGGTTTCTTTCCTTCCCATGTTCTGTTGCTTGTTAAATAAGTTGTATCCAAAGTGGTTGCAGGGTGTCTGTGATGCTAGGCCCTGCATACAGTCCATATGCCTTCCCCACGGAGCTTTGTAGTCAAAATCACAAGGTAGATGAAGGGGAAACCACTCTAATTTAGCAAAATTTTTGAAAGGAGTCACACAAAGAGCCTGTGGCAGAGCCCAGATGTGCATGAGATTCTCTGAAATCCCAGTCAGTGTCTGCGACAAGATCTGCGCTGCACAGACCTGTATCCTTCCAGTCAGACACTACACTTCTGAGTCTGAAGGAGCACATCATGTGATATATGGCCTGCCTGGGACAAAAACAATATATCTAATTAGGAATACAATTGATTAAGGGACTCCAGAAGCAGGATGAACCAAGGGCTCACCTCACTCAGTACCTTCACCCTGTTTAAGGAGAACAGCATAAGAAGATGAAGTATAGAGCAATATTTGCCCATCTATAATCTCCCAGGCTATGGAAACCTGCACTTTATAGTTTCCAGAAGTATCCACTCAGAAGTCTTTTAAGACACCATTACATATAGAATTCACAACTGTTTAATTTTTTGAATCTGTTTATAGTCCCAGTGTCCACAACATTCTGTGACAATGAGTTTCATAGTTTAAATGGCTGCATTTAACTCAACTGTATGAAAAACTGCTTTATTTTTCATACCTGCATGCCAAAAATTTCATTTTTTGCCTCCTAGTTCTTCTTTTATGAGGAACAGTAAATAACCATTCCCAGTTCATCTTCCCCAGACCACTTGTGATTTTATAGACATCTTTTTAAAAAAGTGTTTAAAAATGCATTCCCTGAGCTTTCATCAATATCTTCACAGAAATATAAAACCTGTTTCATATTACTTGAGTTGAACTGTGCTGTGGCTATTGTCCAGCTACATATTTTAGCAACAGAAGTAAATATGTTCAGCTGAGCCTCTTGCATCACTTCATGTATTTGGCAATATCACTACCTCCTTTTTAGGGTTTGGTGGGAAGTACTTATTTTACAGTAAGTCGCAATGAATACTTCCTTCATTGGATTGTCTCAGACACTCAAGGGTACTCCAGAGATTAACTGGAGGAAAATCAGGGAGGTGGGGGCAATCCTGCTGGATACAGGCAGTGGAAGAAGGGCAAGCACTGCACTTCCTGTCAGCTGGACTGATGGATGGAAAATTTCCCCTGTCAGTGGGCACAAGTCCCCAAAGGGTGATTTAACTTCCAGCACCTCTTTGTGTGCATGGGGACTCACCCCACCGTTTGAGGTTTGCTGTCAGCTAGGAATACGCATGGAGTGCAGTTATACACTAAATGCAAGCTGAAATCAAAACTGGGCGCAGCTGCTTATTTCTAATAAATTTTGGGAGAGAGGCTGTGCATTGTGAAAGCTCATATGCAGGCTTTCCTTTCCTTTCCTTTCCTTTCCTTTCCTTTCCTTTCCTTTCCTTTCCTTTCCTTTCCTTTCCTTTCCTTTCCTTTCCTTTCCTTTCCTTTCTCATACATTACTGCCTAAGAGGAAACAAAGACTATCCAGCATGCCCGCCAGGAGTTGCTGGTAAGTTAATGAGGGAAATCAGACAAACAAAAAAAATTAGAAACAAAAACAAAAACAAAAACACAACAACAACACAACCCCCCCCACACACACACACACACACCAACAACAAAAAAAAAACAACAACAAAAAAAAACCAACCCACAACTGAAAAAAGAAATCTATTGATTCCTGGTAGGAATCGTGCATTTTATACTCTATGAGTGCAATGATGTTGAAAAGGGTTTATGCTGTGCTTTGCAAAAATCAGGAGAGGAGGGATGTTGAAAAGATTTAGGCTGCTATACCTGCACAAGACAACAGGTGGTCTGTCTGCACTGCTTCTGAGAACATCTCAGTGAGGATGGCCAAGGCTCAGTGGTCCATGGGCTCCTTGGAGAGTGGCTGGGTTATCCTACTATGATGCTCCTTGCAGTCCAGCCCTGGCTAACAGGGGGCAAGAGGGTGAAAGGTGCCCATCTGGCAAGCTGGAGTCCTGTATTCCTCACAAAAGCACAAACCCTTCATTGCTGACTGCTCTCCTGGCTCACAGAGGGCATGGATGAAGGAAGGTCTTGCTGCTGGTCCCAGCAAATCCCAATTCCCAGAGCTACAAGGAGTTGCAGCCCCCTTGGCTACCCCAGAGTGCCTGAAACCAGATCCCAGACAGCTAAATGGGCTCCCTGGGACTTCAGCCAGAAACCTGCAGAGGTCAAGCACTTGCAAAATATATGTGTTTGAACATGTCTTCTGAAGAAATCTTTCAGAATTATTATTTCCCCTTAATGAGAATATTTGAGCCAAAATTACTTCAGCTTCTGCTAAAGACAGACATCTATGCAATTTCTTCAGTCCAGGCTGTGCAGCATCTGCCCAAGCATCCTGATGTGTGTTCCACTCCTCTGAGGAGCCTCAAGAATTACAAGCAGTATTTCTTAACATGCCTGAGGGTCTGCCTGTATCTTGATGCTGTTCTCGTTCAGCCAGAGTTTTCAGCTCTGATCTCTTGGGCTTTCTTGAACATCTGTCTCTGCTGAAGATGGCCTTGGACAACTCAGCAAAGACTTTCCTTCAGGTTCTGTAATGAGTAAAGTGAAAAAGCATCTCAGGCTGCCTGTGGTTATCTGAAGTCAATCAGACTCAGGGAGGGAGTAAGGATGCAGCCCCAGAGTTTTCCCTTGGGCTGGGATTATCTCCCACCTATTTCAGCAGGGAAAGCAAGGGGGAGAAATGGAGAGGTCTGCAGTTCATGGCCCTGAATGGCTCTGCACAAAACCTGCACAGAACCCCTTTCCTTTTGGTGAATGGCCTTTCCAAAGAAGGTCCTGCTCCACAGCTTTGGAGCTCTCTGTGCACAGAAGGGGCAGGGCTGCAGGCATCCTGCTGCGGCAATGTCACACGGCTGAGGTTACGCACAGTGGGCCAAGAGGAGGAGATCAGTGCCTTCATTGAGAGCACTGCACATGTGGAAACCTGGGTGGATGGAATGCTCCATAGGTTTTTAGGGAAGAGATTGCCACCTGAACAGCACATTTATTATATTCCATGTTATGTAATAAATTGTGGGAGAAGTAGGGAGATACTTCTGCCTTGTGAAATATCCATGGCAAAAAACAGCTGTGCAAGCAGTATGGAAATTACTGCCTGTGTTGTGAAAAGCTGGCTACACCTAGGGTAAAGGTCTCCAGTTGTTCTCAGACTTGGGGCATTCATATCCAGACAAAGGGGGACGTTTGCTAGTACATCTGTTTAGGGAGACTTCCCTTTATGGCCAGACCACTGTGGGCTTTGTGAGTATTCCTACAAAGGAGCTGAGATCTTTGTGGCAAAGAAATAGCAGAGACAACTAATGAAGAGCATTGCAGGGAGCAGCTCATCATGTGGAGTAAACAGTGGGATTTATTGACCAGTAGCTTAAATGAGGATAAGGAAAGGCATGCCTGGATTTGAGAAATAGAGGACAACAAACTGTGAACAAGCAGTTTCTGTTTACACATTACAGCCCTTCACTGAGGTGTGATGAAGACTTACATCATCATTCAGTGATTTTGGAGAAAGCTTTGACTCTTTTGATAATTCTCTTGCTTCCTTTCTCTTATTTTTCCTTTCTTCTCCGCTATAATATTGTTTATTAAAACTCTTTCATTACTTATTGTGAGAAAGCAGAATCTGTCAAATACTGGCTTAGAATAACTCAATTTTTTCAGCTTGACCTCTACAAGTTGAGGCGAATGTTGATGCCAGGCAAAACCTAGCAGAGAAGTCACAGAGGGAAATTCAGACTTAAATATATGAGATTCTTATGTGTCAGACATAGAGCCTTTGAAATCTGGCAAGACTAACAACATCACATAAATATGTGTAGTAATATAAACGTTACTCTAATGAGTAGTCTTCAGATCACACTCCAAGACTATGCATAAGAGGGGACAGAAATGTAATATCAAATGGTTTACAAAACTTTCCATTGGTTGGTTCTGCATTGACAGCAGAGTGCTGCAGATGGTGTGACTGTAGTAAATCAGGCAGAAGAAATAAGCAATGCCTCTGCAACTCAAAAGTTACACAGAGATACTATCACACAAACTGAAAACAGGAAAACACATGATTAAGTTTTTCTTCCAAGATTGTAATAGAAGCTTTTGCTGTTTAGTAAATATTGCTTCTCTGTTCCCACTCTTGAACAAAGACATCTTTAATTAAGATGTATAAGACTTCTGCTTTTTGATTAAGTCTTTGAATAATACAGTATTTTTCTGCACAATTATTTTGTTTCTACTTGTGTTTTTGCTCTGGTTTGAATTCTTGCTCTGAATATGGATGTGAGGGACAAATATCCAGATAATTACCTGCAAAAGCCCTGCACCTCTTACCTAAGAATCAAAAAAAAAAAAAAGATTCCAAGAAGCCAATCTAAGTGCAAAATAATCAAGGCTAGTTAAGGGAAGTCCAGGCTACTGATCTACAGATGTAGGCCTGACGATGAGCTCGAAAGCAGCCCAGTTGGTGCATGTTACAGTGACCAGACACTGTGGCCTGGTGCAGAAGCAGGAGGTGATGGATGTCTTTCTGTGCACCTGTTGGTGAAAGTCAGCACCACTGGGTGCAACTCAACAGCCCTCCTGTTAAACGAGGAGCCTCTGCCCGTTTGAGGAGTTACACACACCACCTGAAACTGTAACTCCTGGCACCAGAGTCCCTTTGCAGTGAGCAGCTCCATGAGCCCACAGGTGTCCCTTTCAAATCCTTGCTCACACACACCCACACTCTGAGGTGCACTTCCTCCTCCTTTGGGCTAGAGCAAAGATTTCTCATAGAAGAGTCTCAGCCGTCAGAATTTATAAAAATAAACAATTTAATAGAGTGGTACAGCAGCAGGTCAGCTTGAGCTGGATGCCTTTGGAGACTCCCAATGCTTGTCAAATGCTTTTCTTGGTCCAATGGTGATTTTTGGTCTGGGGTCTTCTAATACCTTATTGGATTCTTTCTCTGTGTCCATGCAGGCAGGCCTTTCACTGCTCTTATCTTGTCAAGTTGCAGCTTCTGCTGACAGCTATAGCCTCCTTCTGGTTTGCACCTCTGGTGCACCAGCTCACTGGTAGAGCATGGGAAACAAAAAAGTCCTACACTTAGGATAAACATTACTTAGCAACAACCAAAACATCAGTGTATTATCAATATTCTTCTCATGCTAAAGCAAAAACACAGCACAGTACCAGCTGCTACCAAAATTATTAATAAAATTATCAACTACTTGTATTTCTCAACACTCCAAACTCTAAAACATTACCCCAAGTTTATCCAGAGGCCAGTTGGTATTGATCTCCAGGGAAAAGATCTCTTAAAGCCAAATCCTAAGTAAATAAACATGAAATCTCATCTTGGAAAGCTTTAGATACTAAGCAACAGAAACAAACATCCCTTTTGTGATCATTGAATTTATTCTGCATGAAGATGAGCACCTGGAATCTATTCAAATGAACATGCTTTGTGTGAAACATATATACCCTCTCTTTTGTTTCAATGTTAATTCTTGGTTGCTTAGAAGTCAGCATGAGCTTGTTTGGTACCTCATGGAACAGAAAGGACCCAATCACCCAGAAGCAGATGTTTTTAAAATAGATGACTGAGAAAGTTCTGAAACTAGCAATAGCCATAGATATATAGAAAACATAGATGATTTTTTCATATACATCTATTTCATTTGTATAATAAATTTTGTATGCACTAGGGTTCTCAGATGGAGAAAGATGTTGTAACCCACTGCTGTTACATGGCAGTAACATGACCAGAAAGAGGAAGTGCTGTCATCCATGGTATTTCAAAACATTTAACAAGAATAATATTGAGGAAAAGCAAAATGCTGAATAGACAAAGTGGTGTAATAGACATTTAGCATCAAATTGACAGAAGAGTAAACTGTGCATCGTCTAGACTTCTGGTTTTAAGACAGGTATTATCCTTACCTGAGCCTGTCATGATGACACCCTGAGGTTGCCAGATCTCCGTGTGCAGTTAGATAACATCCTCTGGAGAAGAAAACACACTGCACACCTTGAAGTAGTAAAAAGGAATTGTGTCATAACTGTGCAGAAATACAAGTACGGTTAGTTCAAGTAGCAATTTTGAAGTCAGTTAGTTAATGGTGTATCCCAAAGTTGTAGGTTAACATTATCAAACGTGTATTGTGATTTTTGGAAGCATTTCTTTTGAAATGAATGAATCTGAACATCAAGTCTCTATAGTAGCTTAAACATATCCCAAAAAACATAACCTAAAAGCTGAGGCTAATTTTTCTGGTGATGTAAGCTGTGTGCATGTCTATGAACATGGAAATTATATTTAACAGACCATCTGACACATAGAACTAACTGTATGAAGTGTTTGTTCACTTCTACAGAGAAGACAGGACTGAGGAACTGTCATGTTCAGGAAAAAAAAAATAAATAGAATAGACATTCTAAAGCTGCTGAAAAATAAACAGAGAATGAACTACTACTACAATATTGCTTTCAAATATTTTCCACCATCTATGTCCCAGGAAACTGGATCCATTAATGGTCATTCATGTACAAAACTGAACAGTTTCTTGTACATGATTATGCTCAAGTATTAAATGCTCAAGATGTTAAGAAGTACTGGAGAAAAAGTGGACCTCTACTTTACTCTTCTTATAAGATAATGTGGAAAGATGCCAGGCTAGTTTGGAGGAATCATGAAACCGCAGCATGGATTGAAATCGAATACCTGATGGTGGCCTGGATATTTTTTAATTGACAGGTAGGTCAGTGTCCTATCTGGTTCCTATCAGTGTTGTTCCACTGACCCCAGTGGAGCTGCAGGAACATGCAGCACCTGAAGATCCAGACCTGTGAAAAGACATTGGAAATTCTCAATGAAAGGACTCAATAGCCAGCTCCTTGGTGGCACGCTGTTCACAGCCCCACATCCCGCGCTGTCACGGTTTGTGTACCAGGGAGCCGCCGGAGCGGGCTGCTCCTCAGGGACACTGGGGCTGTGCTGCCACCAACAAGGGCACAGCCCCATCTCACCTGCACATGGTGAGCAGGGCAGGGATGGTGGCAGAGACTGGGGACAGCCATGGCCCAGCTGTTATCCTCAGGCAGCTCTTTTCCCAGGAACTGATCCAAGGCTGGCATCATCACAGAGCTGGTCAGGGCTGCTGGCTGGCAGCCTCCTCATTGAAGAGAGAAGACTGCACAGCTCATTAGGGTCCTTGGGGCCAACAGTTGGTGGATACTAATGATGACAAGCTAAAATTTCTCCAATGGAGATTAAAATACTTTATGTTGCTTTTTTATTTATATAATCAGCTGGTTCACCATGTGTAGGGATCCGAACAATACAGCAGCTACTATTGCAAATAGTAGGGGCAAACATTCCCCTCTTCTCTTACCAGCCAAAAGGTTGGGAGCCTCTGTACAAGAATCAAGGTGGAAAAGAACTTGTATGCTCCTAAATTGTCAGTTCATCATGTTTACATTTGATGTCCTGACCTGCAAGAAAGCTTGTGAACAATTTGTCATTGTCTGTTCCTGCTATTACCCCTTGATGAGAATTTATAGTGACATTTTCTAATCTGCTGTATTTGATCTCCCTATTTATTGATTAGTTTACTTCCAAGTGATATGCAATTAACATAAGTTACTGAGTTTGAGAAGGGGATCCTCTCTTCTTTCCTTTGTCCTTAGAGTAACCACCAATATAAAACTTCCAAGATACTCAGTTCTCCGAAGTTTGTGTTTCACCATTACTAAAGACATAAAGCAGTTTCTAATATTTGCAAGCAATATTTTGCTTTTCAAAAATTTCCTTGACAAAGGTTAATTAGAATGTTTGACAGAGTTAAGCATACATTAAGTGCACTTAGGGAGCATTCATACACATATGAATACAACACAAAGAGGACAGAATATGTGAAAATACAGTCCCAGGACTTGAACAGTCTTAAACCAGATGCTTTAGCAAGATGCCATTAACATGCTCAGGCTGACCCTTCAGCCCACACCTCCCCTCAGTGCTGTTTTGCTACCACCCTACGAATTCAGCAAGGCTGTAACTGGTAATTTACTTTCCAACCTGATCTTGTCCTGCTGTTTTGGCCACAAACCAGGCATAAAACTGGCTCACCCTCAGCTTTTGATAAGTTGAGGGTAATAAAACACACATATGAAGGCAAGCCAAGTGGAAGGACTAGAAGCACCAAAAGGGATGCAGGTTAAGTCGGTGTGTGGATAATTGAACAGGCATTTGAAGAAGAAACAAGGGCAAGAATTCTTCTATCAATACTGAATTGTTTACTCCTCCAGGTTTCAATAGTGCCAGCACTCATCTGAATTTCCCTTCTGCAAACAACTGCAGGTCTTCCAGCCAAGTGATCCATCACCTTGTGCCTCCTGTGGACTTTGCCCATGGGGAAGCCATCCTGAACTGCACGGGAATTCTCAGGAAGGTGTGAAACAGTGTGGGCAGCTGTGTCTGGGTTCGCTGGCATCCCAGCTGTGCTGGCTGCACACTGCCAGCTGGGGAGTGACAGCACCATGGGGATGCATGGGAACGATGTGGTAGCAGAGAAATGGGGAAAAAGGTTGAGCTGACCTGGATGACTTAGATAAGAACAGAGTGCCCTCCAGGTGGAGAAAAACTGACCTTGTAAAACCCTGCCCAATGCCCTGAGCTCATTGTTCCTCTTCCTTTCAGCTTTGCCCATGAGAATGGCTTCTGGGACTTTAGAAGCTGTATGTCTATAGCAAAACTTTGTCTCTTGGGTAGTTGCTGGTGCACTATAAAAGCTAAATCTGAAAACAACAACCACGAGTAAGCAGGTATGAAGTTGCTTACAAGACTCATTTTTTTATTACTGAAAACACTGTCAGCAGAGTTCTGTTTTGAATTAATTGCTTTTCTAATCCCTTATTGTTTTATGACAGCTGAAATTGCCTGACTGGATGCCAACACACATGAATTACTAAGTATTTCTTGCACCTTATTTTATGGTCTGACCTCTGTTTTGAAATAAACTGCCTACTAAACAGAATAAGTTCCCTTGGTTTTCTGATGACATATGTATGTGGATTTTAAGAAAGGGAAGTGAACATGGCAGGAAATTCAGAAATCACAAGAGGGAAAATGTTATGGTTATTTTTTCTTCCTTCTATGATACAGCAATAGACCTACTGAAACTCTTTCCCTGTCCTGACTTAGTTTATCCAGGCATGTGGCTCTAGTCTAGACAGTTTATGCAAAGCTCCAGGGTGTCACTCTGAATGGTGTTGCATGTCGCATCCCCTCTTCTGCATGTGCTTCTCACATTGCCACCTCAGATTCACATCCAGATGGGACAGCTGGGGCAGTGGTTTGCTCTTGAGAGGCCCATGGGCTTTGCCATCAGCTGGTGAGCCCAGAGAAAGCACCTCTTGGTCTAACATTGTACATCAGGCCTTTCATTCCTCCTGTGCCTGCAGCTGCCCACAGCTCCTGGTGCACTGTTCCCATGGTTGTGCGCACTTGGGCTGAACATCTGGTGCTCCAGGAACCAGTTTTTAAGTGTGACAGGGATTAGGTTCTGCACGTCCATGGTTTCCGGCAATGTTTCATCAAGAGTAATCACCCTTTGTTGTCAGGTTGGCTCTTAACTCTTACACAGAGAGAAAATTTTTCTTGTATATATCCCCACTTGAGTGCTTGCTGCTATTTGTGTGGCTGATGGAAGGCCACTTATGGTACAGAACAATTTGCTTTCAGTGTTCAATTCAGGGCATCAAATTAATGTTTTTGAAACTGTCTGAGTGCCCAAAGCCAGGGCCAGAGCAGGACCCACCTGCAGGCCCATGCATTCTTCACCCCTTGCAGCTGCATGTCTTGGCCTCTTGCCTCAGGTCCTAATTCCTTTTATGTGCGACTGGCCATGGAGCTATTTCCTGACTTGGAAAAAGAGAAATTTGGGTGATTGTATTTACTGCTTGGCATCTGCTGACCTCCAACAGACAGGAAGAGATCTCTTTAAGTATCTTTGTGCTGAACTGTGTAATAAATAAATAAATAAATACTGCCTTGTGGCAAAAGGAGTTTCAAAAAGAGGGTGCCTAAAAAAGCATTTTCGGTGATACTGAGTGTAGGTAAGCAGGGTTGTTGGAATCTCACAGCTGTTCTGCAATCTGCTCTTAGCCAGCACAGTAGATGGCACCAGCCTGCTGGCCAGACATGTATGTGCTCGGGCCAGGATCCAGTGAAGGCTCAGGGCTTTCTAATCACCGAAGTTCTCACTTCGAGGATTAAAATGACAGGCTGCATTACCTCAGGCCAGGACATGGCCTCTGGCCTTCCATCTTCCCTCTTCTGCCATGCCTGTTCCACCTTTCCCCCTTCCCATTGTTTCTAACTCGGATGAGGCTGGGGTCGGTTTTTTTTCTATTTTGGTTTAAGAAAAAGGGTGAATGTTCTTGAAAGTTTTGACCCTTTTGTTCAGTTGTTTGAGCCATTAAAATATGAAAATACCTTCCCCGCACCTGCTCTCCGTTCTGCAGCTGATCTTTTGAGACCCCGCATCTATCCCAGCCCTGGAGCAGGTAGGCAGCCAGACCCGGATGGGTTTTGCTCCTTTCTTCCTGTTTCAGAGTCACAATGCTGTTCCTACGGCTGTCTGGGAAAAGCTTTGATTTCCCAAAAAATTGATCTTGGCTCTGCGGTAGATGCCGGTTGGAGAGAGAAAAAAGGTTGCACCTCCCCGTCGGGGAATCGAACCCCGGTCTCCCGCGTGACAGGCGGGGATACTTACCACTATACTAACGAGGATGTGTACAACGACGGCTCCTGCGGTAGGGCTCACATTCTGTTTGGCCTCTCGCAGTCTAGTGCGGACTCCTGCTGGGCCCGCACCGCCCCCCTCGCAATGCACCACGGGTTCTGTAGTTCTGGCGCGATGCCCCCGCCCTCTCCGCGCGGAGGGCGGCACTACACCTCCCAGGGGCCTCCCCCCTGCGCGCGGCGGGCTCTGTGCTGCCCGCGGTGGTACGGCCGGGCAGGGCGGGCACACGGCGCGCGAGCGATGGCGGACCCGAGCTCGTTCGCGTCTCCCGCGTGCTGCCTCACGCGGCACCTCTACCTGCGCTGCCGCGCGGACTTCGGCACGCGGTCGCTGCGGGGCACGGCCGCCCTGACGGCGCGCGCCGAGCGCGAGGCGCTGCGCTGCCTGGTAACGGGGGGGACGTGAGGGCGGGGGGCGAGGGGACCCCCGCGGACCCTGAGGGGCGAGCCCGGAGCCCGCCCTGGTGCCGCCTTCCCTCTCCCCCGTCCTTCCCTCGGCCGTCGTCCCGGTCTTTCCTTCCTTCCTTCCTTTCTTCCTTCCCGCCGCTTGGCCCTCCCCGGACCCTCCGCCCCTGCCTCCGGCTCGGCTGGAGACTGACAGCGCCTGGCAGCCCTCGGTTCCCCCGGTCCCCCCAGAGCTGGTGCGATGTGCAGGGGAAGGGCAGGGATGTGTCTCTTCCCGTTAAAAAGGCGAAGAGCATGCTACCGAAAAGATGGGAATAAATCACTGGAAGATAGATTTAGGGCTTTTTCAGCTGTGTGTTTCGTTACGCCAACAGCTTTCTCTGTTATCTCTGCAAATAAGCATATGAACCTCTTTAGCTTCTCATTATATGCAAAGTTTGGGCGTTGTGGGCTTTTCTTATGCTGACTCCATAAAATTCCTTTGTGGTTGGCACTTATTCTTGTAAGGAAAAAGCCCAGTCCTGTTACTAATAAAGAGTAACGCCTCATATATTCTAAAAATGAGTACTGTGCTATTTAATTCATCTTCCATTGCATGAAAGTGTGGATTCACAGTGTCGTGTTCCAGGATGGAAGCCTTGGCAGGAGCTTTTATACTGTCCTTCTCACTTCATAGGAGTACTGTGCAGTTGTTACCTTTGTAGTATGCTCATTAAACTCACTTCTATGGTTAGAAGTTGGTTTTCTTCCCCTTTCCCCTCCAGCTTTCCCAGTTCAATGCTGCTGTCTTAAAATGCTGGTTCCTGGTGGTCAACACAATCAGTCAGCTTTTCTGGTTTTACTTAGTAAATACTTTTTGCTTCAGAGAGACTTACGTTTAATATTTCATAATGCTGAATTGATCTTTACACTATTTAACTGCTATGCAATATGTTCTTTATCACAGGTCTTGGATACAAAAGATGTACAGGTATTTAAAGTGACTGTAAATGGACAGGATGCACAATTTGCTTTTGGAGAAAAGCACAGTTTCAAGGGGACCCCCCTAGAAATCACATTTCCTAATGAACTAAGAAGGTACACACTTTTTCCTGTTCCTTTAGGTGATTTTCAAAATGCACTGTATAAGCTGCATAAGTCTGCCTGTAGGGTCGTTGTGCAAAGCTTGCAAAGGGATTAATAGATTAGGGTATTGCATTTATTTGGTATGATCCTGTAGATTAATATTCTTTCTGGCTTTCATTAGTCAAGATTTTGGGAGTCTTTGTGCCTGTCCCTAGATCTTATATGATATACAAAATTACTTGCTAAACTGAGCAAAATTATGTGTAATGTATCACAATGTTTCCAGTGCTTCTGATCAGTAATATTGTTTCTGCTTTAACTACCTTTATTTTATCGTGTTCAGAATTGTTACACTATAGTGCACATGGAGTTACAGCCCCTGTTGGCCCTTCTTTTATAGAAGGGCTGATTCTGCATTTCTGTAGAACTTCAGGTTGCCACTATGATAGATAGGAGCATGTTTTCAAATAATTAAAGTTTTATTTTGTTCACTACGGTATGTCCAAGTCCCTGAAAACTAGAACTCGGATTTTGGCAGCATGATGGAGAATGAACTAGCCATAGTCTACCTCTTAAGTTGCATGAATTTAAAAGTTCTTGCCAAACTAGAATATGTTTTTTGGCAGTTTGCTTTGTGTGTTGTAACTCAATGGTATCTCACTCCTCCATGGTACCAAAGCCAAAAAGCTGTGGTTGTATAAGGAAGTTCCCTTATACAGTTTGAATACAATTGAATATTAAGTTGCTTCTTATTCTTTGGTTTTCAGAACTGGTTACTGCCTCTATAAACTCTCTTAGTTCAGTCTGATTTCTAAGGTTTTTAGTTAATGTTGTACTCTGAATTAGTGCAATTAAGAAACACACATAATGAGAAAGAGAAAGGAACGTCATACAATAGCTGTCCCTTCTGGAGAAACACTTATGATCTCTTATGAAACCAAACAAATGGAGTACTTGAGCAAACAGGCCACATCAGAAATGTAGGCCTGTTTCTTTTGTTTGACTTTCAGCTGCCTTTTTTTTTTTTTTTTAAGTGCTAAATTTCCTGGTAAGAAAAAAAAAGAGGGAGTTATGAGTAAGAATTTATAATCTTGTGTGAGACATAGTCCTCCATGTAACTATCAATAAAGCAGTGATAGGAAAGGGTAGGAGTTACAAGTGAAAGCCTGCCTGTTCAGCAGGCAGTGAGCAATGTGCCTTGTGCTAATACCAGTTATTTTCTCTTTTCTTGTCAAATGCGTACTTTGGAATACTGGTTATAAACCAGATATGCATGCCTGGTCAGCTTATCTAGTGTCCAACTCCTTTGATTAGCTGAAGTTTGTTCTGATTTATGGTTGGATTGTGTATTCCAGAGAGTTGCATGTATAATCTGAAACTTTCTAAGAACAGAAGCAAGTACTTCCATGTGTTTTTGGTGTCAGTGAGGGTTAAGATATGTTTTTAATAAATAAGAGTTGGAATGCACCAGGTTTGTGTGTTCTCCTGTTAGCAAACTGATAGCCTGTCTTACACATAACTTAGTTTTCACTTGACACCATTTCTGAAACCCCAAATAAAATTTGAACATTGTTTGTTTTTCTTGTTAACCCTAGGAATTTTCTGTAAAACTGCTTAAGGATCATACTTACAGAACCTTAACATCAGATGCAAAATCTAATTTTTTTTATCTACAGAATACACATTCTATATTACTCAGTCATGTATCTTCTTATGTAGGGTTTTGCACCTTTTTGTTTGTGTATTGCACAGGGTTTTTTTATACTTCCATGTTAAAAGGTACATGGTTGTGACAGAACTATGTACATGTAGCTGGTCCAAGTAGTTTAAAACAAAAGTCTGTGCTCTCCTTGAAGAGAGAAGGAGAAAAGTTCCTGGTTAGTAAAGGCAATAATAGAAGTGTCTTGGGACGTATAAATTGAAATAAAACAGCTATATTTCACTGTCATAGTTGAAAGGGAATAATTGCTTTTAATATGCTACTTGTTCTCATTTTTAATGCTTTTGAGACAGTGCTGCAGACCTATTTTCCAGACATCTTTGCAGAAGGATTTCAGTGTGATCACGATTTGTGTCAAAACAATCTGACTGTGTTCTTTATTATACAGGGGGCAAGAAGCAATTGTTGAAATCTCTTTTGAAAGCTCTCCCCAGTCTTCAGCTCTCCAGTGGTTTACTCCTGAGCAAACTTCTGGAAAGAAACACCCATTTCTCTTCAGCCAGTGTCAGGTTGAGTTAATTTTTTTCAGACTTGTTAACATGCTACTGTAATTTCCCTTGGTTTCTAAAGAGCTGGAGAGGAAGGCTTGTAAGGGGAAGAACTGTAACTTGTAGCTGTGTGTGTCAAAGGTCCTAGAAGAAAACACTTAATGTCAGGACATTGTTGAGATTTTATTATATGTTCACAGTTTGATAATTCTATAAGTGCTTTACCCTCCCCAGTATTCTTGTTGAAAAACATACAGTCCTTTGCAATCAATATATGTGTTTATTGACCTGTCTTACCTACTGTTATTTCTTTTACAAAGGCCTTAAATATCAAAACTACAATAAGCTCTAAGCAATAGAATTATTTGTTTATAGATAATGAATTCTCTGGAGGAGCTGTATAGATTTCCACTGTAATATATTAGTTGATTTATTTCTAGACCTCTGCATTAGAAAACCTGTTATGTTTTATCTTTTTTCTTTCCTTATCTCCCTCTCTAGGCTACCCACTGCAGAGCCATCTTTCCATGCCAAGACACACCTGCTGTGAAACTCACCTACTGTGCGGAGGTAGATGAACCTAAGTCACGTGTCTCAACTAACAACAATGGCTGCAATGCGTGAATTGGGGTTTTTTGGTAACTGCTGGCCTGTGGCCTAATGTAAAAATAGAGAATATTGACTTTTAGCTTAATGTGAAAGAACTGCTGATCTTCCCTGTGACACTTCTCCAACTTTACCATTTTCTTTTTTATATATCAACTCTTTTTTCACTGTTATGTATCTATTTCCAAAAGAAAATCAAAGTGCAGTAATAAGAAAGAAATATGCTCTAAGATCAGGAAAAAGTGACAGTAAGACAGTGAAGAGTGATGTAAAGTAAAAAATACTTGAAATGGCTCTCATGTATGCCTTCAGTAATATATTCTGGTACATAATTAGGGCATCTTTGCAGCCCTAGCATAAATAGCTCGATTGTTTTACGGAAGCAAAAAGCAAGATGTGTACTTTGACATTGCAGTTCAGTTGTCTGAAGAAAGTGAGCCTTTTAACTTCTGTCGGAGGTAATCCTCTGATTAATTAAATATTGCCAGTCTCCAAGACAAAATTTTCTCTATGCCTTATATTCTACTTGACAGAGGTGACTTAACAATAGAACAGATCTGGGCTAGTTTTTGTTATCAACTGCTTGTGGTCTGTAGTGTAACCCTGAGTGGCAGCTGTGTTGCTGATAGCTGGGTGACCTTTCAGATATCCGTGCCAAAGGAGCTGGTGGCTCTGATGAGCGCGAATCGCGACGGAGAGGCGCCTGACCCCGAGGAGAGCACTCGCAAGATCTATCGTTTCAGCCAGAATGTCTGTGCTCCAGGCTAGGAAATGGTCTTGGTCCAGGGTCTTGGTCCTAACTTGTGCAGCTCACAATTGCTTCAGATGTGGTTTTGATGTCCTTGATAAATCACGTGACTCACGGTAGGTCTTTGCCACTGTAGAAATGAGAGGTGTTGTTTAGCTCTGAGCAGACAACCAGTGCTGGTGGTGTTTACTGGTCTTTTTTGGGATTCCCAGAAAAGCCAAATTCGAGCTTGGAAAATGTTTCATATATTCAAAACTAGTCCTGTCAAAACCCTTTCTGTCCACCCTGACTCTTTAAAAGTAATGCAGATGCAAATAACATGGGAGTGAGTTTTGGAAAACAGACCCTGCAGATTTTAAGCTCACCAAGGTCTTAGCAGTGAAGCTCAGCAGTGGAACCAGTTTTCAGCTTGAAATTAGCCAAATTCTGACAACAGATTTTCAAACTTTTTTTCAAATGTGTAAACTTTGGCTTCTATGGAAAGTATCTCCAGCTAATGAAAGATTACTGTTCTCTGGAAGTTTTATTAAGCAGTCCAATGATTCCACTGCTCATAAAGCAGCAGTCTCAATTTACTCTTCTGGCATTTTTGTTCTCACAGTTTTTTGGGTTACAGTTCTGATGTTTATGGGATCTCTTGGTGAGCCTAGTTCATTTTGCTGAACAAGCAGATAAAATTAACGTAAGATCTGGGCTGTTGAGAGACTGACTGCAAGGAGGGATGGGCTTCTGTGACTGGAAGAGAGGAGGGGAACCTACTCTGAACTGCAGCAGCTGTTGGGTTGGATTTGGCTGCTGTGTGAAACCTGAGAGAGGCGAGAGAAGGGAAAAAATAGTTACCCTATCTGTGAGCTCATCAATAGGCAGTGTTCTGCCTTCTCTGTGGAGGCAAAACATTTGCCATTCTCAGTCTAGTACATAAGACTTCTGTGCTGTGTGTTATCCAGAGCTGGACGTTATCTAGAAATACACTGTTGATAAGTTTGGTGGACCTGTACAAGGAATAACAGTTAGTGCAATTGAAATTATACTACACTTTCTAATCTAGAAAACCATTATTTTTTTAGAAGAGGTGTGTTTGTCTTTCAATAAGAAAACACATTAAGCACAAGATACATAAATGAAAAAAGAAAATGCGTGAAAAAGGACACACGCATCATCTGACATACAAAACCACAATACTGATTTGTTAGAAAAGATGTGTGTTTCCTTACATGAAAAAGGCTAATGCATCAAGCTCTTGGGTGTGTATGTGTGAGCATACCTGAAACTACTTTTTTTGCTCCTGCATAACCAGTCTGGTAAGAAGGGTAGTGGAGAGCAGCCTCTGTAAAAATGAGTTTGCAACCCAACAACCATTGACATTTGAATTTCAGTATGTCAAAACAGCAAATTGAACATCAAAATGTGGGGATGTATTGGTAGTCTTTCAATAACTCATCTGTAACATACATCAGTGGACTTGGTTCTTTTCAAGAATGTGTTCTATGGGTTAATAGGTAAAACTAAAACACACATGATAATGTGGGTATTTTAATAAACAATATTTAAATGGTTTGGGGATAATGGTGGAATAAAATTTTCTAAAATTTTGTCTCCAACTAATTGTGATTTGAAGTCTTTCTTATTTGACATTGTTTAGTCAGATAAAGTGGAACTTTTATGGGGATGGCCGTATTATCCGCTTTTTCTTTACAGAACATTGGGAGAAAGCATTTCTCTATAAAGATATTTCAGTTACGAGTTTTTTCTTTAAAATAACAAATGCCTAGAATTTATTTTAATTCCAAACATGGAAATCAAGTATATACATTTTGGTTTTTCCTGAATCTTTTGTATCCATCAAATATTCTTGTTTACTTCATTAAAGCTCTTCCTGCATCTTTCTGTGTGATAGAACTGCCCTTTGCCTGAGAAGTATCTCTTAACTTCTCATTCCATAAAATTTAATGGGACTGAAATGAATATGGAAAACTGACTTGTTTTGAAGAGAAACGAAACCAGCAGGATTTTTATATGCAATTTTTTTTCAAACAGGGATGATACAGTTTTGTGAGTTTTGCCTGAAACATCTGTGAAACAAGAACATCCTGTAGAAAAAGGAATGTCATCTGGGGAGAAAGAACAGTTCCTTTTAAAAAAGCAATGCCTGCCTTTAAGGCAGAAAACTATGGAGGAAAACTTCTTTATTTACATACCTTTGTTCTCTGAATCAGTTCTTTTCTGAGTCTTGATAACTCACATTACAAGTAAGATACCTTTTTTTTTCTCATGTTCTCCACTAGGTTCCCGTACCTTGCTACTTGTTTGCTTTAGTGGTTGGAGCTTTAGAAAGCAGGTGAGTGAGTCTGCACAATGTGTAACTATTAATAACCATAACAAATCTACAGAGTATTTTTAAAATTTGTTTCTTGGTCTTGTTTCTAGTTTTAAAAGGTCTTGGAGGTTCAATTAACTTGTTTATTTATATAAAATTCCATGTATCTTGATTTGCTCTTGAATAATTTTTTTAATTTGCTCTTTAATAAAAAGTTAGAGAAATAGCATGAAGAGTTTGGAACTGAAATAGCCTTTAGTGATTACAATTTAGCACAGGGAATAGATATTTCTTAGGTAACGGGTAAGCCTTGCCATGTACAAAAGGCAGAAAAATATAGATTCAGCTTCATGTCTCATCTGCACAAGGTTGTGTTAATCTAGGCCTCAATAATGTTTTTATTTTAGGTCTTGATAGCATTTAAAAGTCTATAAGTGGTTTTCCTGTTCTTTTGTGCTGAAGAGGGGGTGTATCTTGTTTGTTTTGTTTTCTGAGACTTTACTCCAGCAGTGGAGAGGAAAAGCAGACAAAGACTCCCTAATGTGTTTCCTCTGCAACATGGTTTACACAAGAGCAGAGTTACACTTATGCTCTGTATTAATTTCCTATAGGACTACCTCTGGTTCATAGTGTCTTATTGGGGTTTATTTTTACTTTCAACAGAAAGATTGGCCCAAGGACACTGGTGTGGGCTGAAAAGGAACTAGTGGATAAATCAGCCTATGAATTTTCTGAGGTGGGTAATTAACAATAACAAAAAACAGTGTTGTAAGATAACTATTTCACATAGTATTGGAAAAGAAACACTGCAGTTCTCTGTTTTGTTCATCTTTAGTTCTCCTTTCTCTACCTCCCATCCTCCAAAATGATGCTATTCTGTTGCAGTACAAGCTAGGTACTGAAAATACATATTGATACAGTCCCATACTTGTTTTACATGTGGCACTTGCCAAGGTGAAAGAGAATGAAATATGGGATCAATAGCTTAATACTTGTTCAGTGTTTGTAGTCAGAAGTCATCTTAAGAAACTAATGTGAGTTCTTGTTTCAGGCTGAAGCTATGCTGAAAACAGCAGAAGATTTAGCAGGACCTTATGTATGGGGACAGTATGATTTGTTAGTCTTGCCACCTTCTTTTCCTTATGGTGGTATGGAGAATCCTTGTCTTACTTTTGTAACTCCAACATTATTGGTAAGTATGACAGAGATAAAAGTCAACTTTTCCTTAGGGCTTGCTTATCAATCAAGTGATGGATATTAATGTACAAATTGGATGGATCTTCTCCTTAGAAAGACCTGTAAATGTTTCTACCTCCTTTGGAGTTAGGGCTCATAAAAGAAACTGCATGAAGTCATGCATTTTGAGGTTGACTTGAACTGACCACTAACTTGTCTTTTTCTTTTCTTTTTAGGCAGGTGATCGGTCTCTATCAAATGTAAGTCAAAAATACTCTCATCTCTTCAAGTAGAGCAGAACTTGAAGTTGTATCTTAATTCCTTTGTAATAAATACCTAAAAAACTTGGTCTCTTTTTCGTTGGGGAAATTAAGAAGTTAAGGCAGTAACTCAAGAAGTCTTAGAAAAACAAGTGTTAGTTTTAAATAAATGCTGTAAAACTGGAGACATATCTATTTCTTGTAATGGACAGATGGAAATAACATGGGTGCCTTTATCCATAGGGGGCTGCCTGAGGTTAGCTGCTCCATAGCTCTTTTCCTGTCCTGTTAAACCACAACACCTGTGTATAGACGTGTTTAAAAACCACAACTGAATTGGCCTCTTTGAAATTGTTAGTAGATAACTTCTTCCTCTATGTGTGTCTGTGCACTAGAATTCTTAATATGTACAGTTTTCATTAAAGTGGAAATAATGAGTACAATTTCAGTAAATTCATTTTTTTCTGGAAAGTTGAATACTCTGAATGCTGTTGTATTGCATACATCTTTCTACTAGACTGCTGTACTACTAAATTTAAAAAAATGTTGTCTTAAACCAAGAATACCGAAATATTTGACTTGGATACTTTTTAATACATCATGCATCATTAGCTTTCCAGGGGTGACTTCCTGTTTGATACTATGCAACATTCCAGCACAGCAGAAGCTGGGAAAGTACTGCTAGTATTCTGTATTCTGAAATGTGATTTCATAAGCAGGTTACCTACACCAAGCTACCAGAGGAATTATTGATCAGTGTGGCTCTGTGATTTTCAGGCTGGACACTCAAAATTATTTCTGCCAACTAGGGTAGTGTCAGTCCTCTGCTTAAAATTTATGTGGCTAGGTCTATGGAACTGTGAATGCTAGCTAGCTTTGTGAGCACAGTGTAGTAAATGAGACCCCATCGACACTGTATTCTTTCTGTTGGGATTTGATGGTTTTTTCCCAGAGGAGTCTAAATGATGGATCTGTTTTTTTGTGTTTTAGGTTATTGCTCATGAAATCTCCCATAGCTGGACAGGAAACTTGGTAACCAACAAAACATGGGAGCATTTTTGGTGGGTATGATGTTCAATGCAATGCAAATCATATTTTAAATTTATTCTATAAAGAGACAGACTAAATTCATTTTGCCATCCTACCAGTGCTGACTTTATCCATGCATTTCCAGGCTGAATGAGGGTCACACTGTATACCTGGAACGCAGGATTGGTGGTCGGCTGTTTGGTGAGCAGTTCAGGCACTTTCAAGCCCTAGGAGGTTGGAGAGAACTGCAGAATACAGTAAATAGTTTTAAAGTTATCATAACTTTATGCTTAAACTTATACTAAAGAAAAAAAGCTGTTTTCATGTTTCCCACAAGTAAAATTTGTCTAGTCAGCTTTCCTAATGCTTTCTTATGAGAGGATAAAAAACTTTGATTCCAAGATAATAGCTTAATATACACAGATTAGATAAAGCTTTTTGAACTGTTTTAAGCTTTTCAGTAAGGATGAGCATCTTTATAGACTCTTCTGGTTGTCCTGGGTATGGCTAAATTGCAGTATTACCTGTTAGCATACTGGTAAGCTGCTGAAAGTTTATCAAAATTATCTGCAAGCATGACCATCAGTGTTTCCAGTGCCTCTGCAAGCAATTGGTTTCTTACTGTCTGAGAGGTTTGTTTGGTTTTGTGTTTTGGTAGCATAGTCAAACTATAATTTTCACATTTCCAGTCTGTGATACTTCCAGCCCTCTCATTCAGTTTGTTGATGCAGTTTACCAGGTTTACTGTGAATATTTCCTCCTTGTATTTTTTTCTTCATATCACCCATTTAAGTCATATAGAATCTTAGAATATCCTGAGTTGGAAGGGACCCACAAGGATAATCAAGTCCAGCTCCTAGCCCCGCACAGGACATCCCCAAGAGTCACACCATGTGCCTGAGAGCAGTGTGCTTGACTTCTGACACTTAGGAATTCCCTGCTCCTGTGCCCTTAGGAGGTGATGTTTCAAAAGTGACCAGCACTGATGGACCCCAGCACCTGCAAAAACATTTTTCCCAGGGATCTGTATTTACTAGTTCTCTGAGCAGCCAGAAGTCTGTTCTCCTCATGTCCAGAGCTGAAGTTTTGGTAGCACTTCTCCTTCTGTCAACAGCGCTTTTACATTCAAAGGCTTAATGTGTTAATAAAGGGACAAATACTGATAGATTAGTAGGTGCTCATGGTTATGACAGACATGATAGTAATTCACTGCTTTGAGGCAGCTGGACCACAGGGTGGTTGATTCTTAATTTTAGTAAACTACGTTTTTTGCAGATTCAGAACTTCAGGAAAAAGGATGAGAAAGAATGCTTTGAAAGGAAACAATTTTGGATGTTCTATACTTTTATAAACAGAATTACTACGGATTTGCAAGAGGGCTAGATTTTAGGTTAATATATTTTCTTTTGTCTTTGACACAGATAAATACCCTTGGAGATAAAAATCCTGTAACTAACCTTGTCATTAATCTGGATGAAGTAGATCCTGATGTTGCCTATTCATCTGTTCCATATGAGAAAGGCTTTGCTTTACTTTTTTACCTTGAACAACTCCTTGGAGGACCAGGTAAGCATTAGTCAGATTTTATGTATTATTGTTTTTCATGTTAATTTCAAACACTAAAACATTTTTATTTTTAACTGTTAGATGTCTTCATTGGCTTCTTGAAGGCTTATGTTCAGCAGTTTGCTTATAAGAGCATAGTAACAGAGAACTGGAAGAAGTTCTTGTACTCCTACTTCAAGGATAAGGTTGGGTAGTATTTAAAACTGATTGCTTGAAACCTTCTAATTATGTGAAATTATAGCTTAGGTCAGAACTGTCCTCATATAAAGACCAGTTTTTTATATTTCTTTTCTTTCCTTCTTTAACTTAATATGATGTAATCTAGCATCTTATGAAGATGGGTTTGCATTATGATGCCTTTTTTTTTTTCTTTCCGTAGAGGGGAATACTTTAAGTAATCTGTATAGGATTTTCCAGGGTAATTTGAGGAATATTAGCAAAGCAAATAAAAAGAATGAAACTAGATTTTGTTTTCTAAAAAAAAAATGCTAAAATCACATTTAAAATTTAATAAGATTTCGTGTTGCTTTGTAGGTAGATGTTCTTGATAAAGTTGACTGGAACTCATGGTTTCATGCTCCAGGAATGCCACCAGTGAAGCCTACGTAAGCTGCATTCTTCTGTAGTTCATCTTTTCCTTCTTCAGATTGCATGTGATTTTACCAAACAGTCATGAAGCAGTTTGTAAACAGGGTGAAAGTCTTTTTATAAATGTTTTATTTGAAAATGCCCTAGTGCTATGTAGGTGTATATAGGAGAAAAAAAAATGTCACTGTTAATGTTTTCAGTCTTTTATTCTTTCATTATTTTATGAACCTTTGTTTTTAATATTTGACAGGTATGATATGACACTATCAAATGCTTGCATTGCCTTGAGCCAAAGATGGATCAAAGTGAGTAGTGAAAGAACGTGGAGGTGTCTCTTGTCTTGAAAAGCTAATTTTCTTTGTTACACAAAGTGAGCCATTCTTTTCTGCAATCTCTCATTTGCTGAGAGTGTGTGTATTTATGGTCATAGTATGGCTGCCAGGGATTTTGTATTTCCTACACTACACCTTCATCACAGAGACTGGGGATTAGCTGTGACTTCTGCCCATGAAGTGCAGTACATAAGGCACAGAGCCAGCTTCTTGTTATGCATATGTGGTAGCCAAACTGAAAATACCCTTTTTGAAACCCTGATAATACAGCTTGATTTAAAAACAAATGTGAAGGTACCTCGACATTACTGATTATATTGTATTAGCAGTAGTTCCCTTATGTTATACTGGAATTAGTATGCATTTTCCATCAGAAACTGATATACATAAATGTATTAAATAACTGTTACCACATAAGTTTCTCCTGATGTTAAGCGTAAAAATCATACCACTATTAGAGAATTCAGCATACTTTCCTTCTGTTAGCTCTGTGGGTGTTCACTGTACTTGCATGCTATCTTTTAAATTTCTTAATCTTTTTATAGAAAAGGTATTTGATTTTTCACTTAAATAGCAGAAAGACAGTGGAGATAAAAAGATCAGTGGAGAGAAAATAAGTGAAGAATACAAACATCAAACAGCAGCTTAAGTCCCTCTCTTCCCCTTACTGTAACATCCTGCACAGATACAAATCAATATCTTCCTTATATGAAATGGCTCAACAGTAAGTGTGGGTGTCAAAACAGAAAAATTACACCTGATTGTACTTTGAAGTACCTATTAAAAATTAAGTAACTGTTCTCTTTTAGGCAAAAGAAAATGATTTGAGCTCATTTAGCTCAGCAGACCTGAGGGAAATGTCATCTCATCAGTTAATTGAGTTCTTGGCACTGCTGCTTCTGGAGGTAAATGCACACGTGGGGTGACTTGATTCTGTTACCACAAAAGCAGACACAGAACTGTGCTTTGAAATTAAGTTGCTCTTTTTCTTTTAAGTTTTGCTAAATTAATCTGCTCTCACAACACATAGTTGTTAAAACCTTCATCCTTGCCTCCCTGATTATGTCTGGCTCTGTAGTTAACAAACAACATATAGAGTATTTTGGACTGAAAGGTGAAAACAAAGCCATGAGGTGCTTGAATCTGTCTGTATTTGATGTTGTAGTAAATAAGCTATGAATAAAATTGAACAAAAATACTTTGTTTGGAATGTTTCGATAGTACTAAATGTGAGAATTAGGTGACATTTATTCCTTGCCCCTTCTCTAACACTATGAAAAGATAGAAGTACCAAGTAAAGTATTTGTCATGGTAAGATTTCAATCTTCTTGAGTTCCTGTGTTTATTTTTGAAGTATCTGTCTTGAACTCTTCCTCTGGTTTATTCTGACTGTGCAATTTCTTTTTCAGGCACCTCTTCCGTTGTCACATGTCCAACGCATGCAGGAAGTATATGACTTCAATGCTGTAAACAATTCTGAAATAAGATTCAGGTTTGTTCTACTATGGGCACGTTTCTAATCTTAAATGCTTTCAGAAAACAAAGTGTCCTGCTTCATCTGAGATATCTTGTTGTACAGACCTGGTGCAGGGCTTGGGTGTGGGGTTTTTGTTGTTGTGGCTTTTTGTAAATGCATGTGCAAGCATCGTGCTTACCAGAGTGGTATCCTGTTGCTTATGAATTGGGTAAATACAGTCTAGTAGATGAACTGAAAGTGGACAGTGGATTAGCTGTGCTTAATTTTAATCTGTCATGCTAGCAAAGGAACCTGATGACCTGATAACTGAGTGTTTTAAACATATTGTATTGTTTGTATTTCCTTGAACAAGATCAATTTCTTTTTAAAACAAAACAAGCACATGCCAGTAGCTGGTGACATTTTATTTGGGATGTTTGTTTGTTTGTTTTATCCATTGGTCAAATGGGACAAGTGCTGTATAATTCAACTCTGAGTGATGCAACTGAACACTACTGTAATATAAAAAAATACATAGCTGCAGAAAATAATCAGACTGTTTTGGAGGAACTTGGCTGCAATTTTTTCCTGTTTTACCTAAAGGTTCATGTTTGTAATGTGCTAGTCAAACACTAAATATTTTATGTTGAACTTAGCTAGAATCTCGTTCCCATGATGACACAGCAGCACTCAAAGGGTTTATGGAGACAGAATCCTAAGATAATCAATCACCACACTACCACAAGTGAAAATAGAGGTGTCAATTTTTTCTTCCACCTGCAGATGGTTGCGCCTCTGTATCAGGTCCAAGTGGGAAGAAGCTATTCCTCTGGCTCTAAAAATGGCAACAGACCAGGGCAGGATGAAGTTTACTCGACCATTGTTCAGGTAAAAGTAATCTCCATATTAAGCTCATGCTGTTGGCATTTCTAGTATAATGGAATGTATATGTCTTGGAATGCATTTATTGTACATGTTGAAGTGGTGTAATACAGAGTTCTCTGTATACTGTGAACAAGCTTATCTTCAGAGTTGCTCTCCACTTGCTTTCTTTGCATAGAAGAAAGCTTAGTTCCGTATGCACCTTAAGGTGAGGCTTTCGGGGAAAAGTAAAACCTGGCGAAAATCCCTTTGTATGATTTTCCTATATTTTTGTAATGTGCTTCCCCCCACCTTCTTTTACAGGGACCTTTACAATTTTGACAAGAGTCGAGATCTGGCTGTCAAGACGTTTCTGGAGCATAGAGCCTCTATGCACCCAGTCACTTCAATGCTTGTGGGCAAAGACTTGAAGCAGGACCAGTGACAAATTTACTGATTTCTTTGAAATTTTCATGTTGCTGAAAGAAGAGACTGATTGCCCAAACTATTGATATGCTTAATTATGCCATAAAATGCTCTGCTGCTTTGGTACTAATGTGACTTAAAATTACTTTTCCAAATCAAGTTCAGTCCTTTATATTTTGCATTTCCAACTAAAGCAGCAAAATTGCTACATCTCTGGAATTAAGAGAATGTTTTTGTTACAAGCAACTTTTAGAACACAAAACTGTTCTGAGATGTAGTAATTTGTTGGTGATAGAGTTGAAAAACATGGAAAATTAATTGGTGGATGGTATGGCTCTTTGTGCACAGCATTCTTTTCTGTAGAACAGTGGTTGAAACTTCAACCATCTAAAGACTGAAAAATAAATCTTTTCATTCCCTGCTTGTCTGTGTATTGATCTGTACAAGAAGTTTTGATTTAATTGTTTTGTTTTATTTATTCTTCTTTGTTGTGGGAGAAATTTTTATTATGAGTCCAAGAGGATATTGAAGACTAAAATGTTTTTTCAACCCACTGTATATTTTCAAAACTTAGTATTGCAGGTGGGGTCTAAAGCCCAAGTTTTTCCTTACGCAGTTTGATTTTTTTAATATTTGCATTTTTTAACCAGTTCTGGGCACTACCCCTTATGCTGATATAACAACTTAGAGACAAGTTTAAAAGCAATGGGAGAGCTGGTTTTGCTGTGTTTGTTACAGCACTGAGTTCAAGCCAATGGTTTGGGTGCTGCTGTGGCAAATGCTGCCATCTCTAGGTTGGGTTTTGCAGTGAGTTTGATAAGCACTGCTTTCCTGGAGATGGTCAGTTTGCATAAATTAAATGTGTTGCCATAGGGATAACCCCATCTCAAGGAGTGACAAACAAAACCAAAAAGTGCCAGTTTAGGGGAGGAGGGTATCAAGTATAAATCATGGCAAAAGGCTTGGATTTAATACTGGCACTTCGGATGAGAGGGGACAGCCTGTCAGTTGATCTATTTCTGTTCTGAGTTTTGATCTGTATAAGCCTTCAATTTATTGTGGTTTAATCCCAGGCAGTAACTAATCCCCACACAGCCACTCACTCACTCCCCCCAGTAGGATGGGGGAGAGAATTGGAAGAGTAAGAGAAAACTCATGGCTTGGGATGCAGACAGCTTAACAGATAAAGCAAAGGCCACACACACACAAGTAAAGCCAAACAAGGAATTCATTCACTGCTTCCCATGGGCAGGCACGTGTTCAGGCATCTCCAGGAGAGCAGGGCCCTATTGTGCACAAGGGTTACGTGGGAAGACAAACACCATCACTCCAAAGGTCCCCCTGCTTTCTCGTCCTTCTTCCCCCAGCTGTATGTGTGAACATGATGCCATATGGTCTGGAATATCCCTTTGGGCAGTGGGGTCAGCTGTGTCACCTCCCAGCTTCTTGTGCAGCCCCAGCCTCCTCTCGGGATGAGGTGAGAAGCAGAAAATACCTCGATGCTGTGTAAGCTCTGCTCAGCAGTAAGAAAAGCATTCTTGTGTTATCAACACTGTTTCCAGCACAAATCCAAAATATAGCTCCATGCTATCTCCTGCAAAGAAAATTAACTACCCCAGCCAAAACAAGCACACAAGTAGATGAAATTATGTACTTCATCAGGAGATTCATCTTTTCATGGTGGCAGCTCTAATATAAATCAAGGCATGAATGTATTTCATTCGTTCGAGGCATCCTGGGTTCTTCCATTCAACTTACCTACATATGTGTAAGTAGTTTAAATAAAAATTACAGAAAAATTGCCTACCAGGTTACTGAGGCTCAAAGATCAGTTTAAAGTCTGGATTTTGTGACAGTCAACTTTTATTAAACACAATAAAATACTATCTTTAGGGAATAAAAATAGTGCAATTTCCTTATGTCATGAAGGACATAATGAGCCATTTGTTCTCTTGCTGCTTCCCTGTATGAGTGGTAACTGCTGGAGAAGTCACAGAAAAGAACTTTTGCTATATTTCAGCTTAGCAATTTATGCACTTCCTTTCATTCACCTGCTACAGCATCACCTGAATGAATGAACGAGTGAATGAATTAATGAGGATTCTGTTGGGCAAAGCTCTGGTCAGAGGAGGGGGTCTGTGATATTAACAGGCTCTGGTTTGAACTATCAGATTGCAATGAAAACTGTCATTTGTTTTATAAATGTTTTATGTCACTAGTTTTGGGGTAACTTGCATTTTGTTGTGAGAGCCCATATATCATATATAATGCTTTGGCAGTTAGAGTTCATGCTGCCGAATAATCCTTGTTTCTTGCTTTCAGAGGCAGAAAAAAGAAAATTGTGTCAGGCATGGCTTTTGCTAGAGTGATCCTAGGTGGCTCTGCTGGGACAGTGTCTCCCACTGATGGGTCCCAAGTTAACATTCCCTACAATAATTAAACTCTAGGTAGTCCCTTTGTCTGGGAACACAAGTGTGGGTAGCATGGACTATGTGGTGTTACTGTTCTGCCTTTAAAACCAGATGTATTTTCAGCTTCTGTGTGTACATAGTTATTACTAAACTTTTTTTTTTTGGCACCATTTTAACAGGTATCTCCACATCTTTTCCTCTTTGCATCTTCTGCCTGCAAAGCAAGCATGACATAGCAGCACCAGGCTTGATAGTGTGCAGGTGTGGCCTGGTATTTGTTAATACCTGTTCTAGTAACATCTTCCAGAGCAAAAGGGAAAAGGTAATAGAAATTAATTAATCTTTTCCTTGCCTACAAGAAAAAACTGTTTTCAAACTTGACCGTGGGACTGATCAAAGCAGGCTTGCTGCCTCTACTGTCAGCTTTTATCCTGCTCAGGATAGAGATGTAGAAGTATAATACAATCTTCTTTCAATCCTAGCAGCCATGAGCAACCTGTATTCCCAAGGTGCCTGTCTTGCATCGCTGTCCCTCATGGAGGTGTTTGTTAGTGTGATCTACTGAGAGGCAATAGCTCTTCTCTCTTGCTAAACCCTGACAATTTCAGAACAGTTGCACTGCATCTCAGTCCGATTTATCTATTCTTAGGACATAAACTCCAGCTCCTAGATTTCAATTTCTATATTCCTGATGTGATCTTTGGAATAAAATTCCTGTGGCAATAGCTGGGAGGCTGTGTCTTTCTGTGAAAAGGGTGTGTTCCCTGGGTTTGGTTTGATTGGATGAAGTCAGCCAAATATGTCGATCTTGCTTATTTACAAAGGTGAGGATTTTGAGGGTGGATTTTTGCCTCTATCCGATTGCAACACTGGACTCCAGATAGGCACTGCTCTTCAGGCCATTGTGTGGTAAATGTGAGGCTGCTGCACACTGCAACTCTTCTTGATCAAGGAATAATTTTTGGAGAGAAAGCATGCCGAGATACACAGTGCACGTGCGAGGAGAATGGCTGGCAGTGCCGTGCCTCAGCTCCACAAACACCATCGAGTGGCTGGGAAAGGAAGCTGTGAGGCGATACATGAAAAACAAACCTGACAATGGGGGCTTTGCCTCAGTAGAAGAAGTAAAGTTTTACATTCGAAGGTGCAAGGGACTTGGCTTGCTGGATCTCGATGATACCGTGGGGGATGCTCTAGAGGACAATGAATTTGTTGAAGTTGGTAAGCAAAACCTTAAGCATTGCATTGCAGAGTGGCTGTGTTGTCATCTGAATCAGCAAACTGTGCTTTTATCTAGATTCATCTAAAGTTGCACCTGAGATATTGTCTACAGTTTTCATGGAAAGATTCCCAATAATTTAAGAATATTTAGGTTTTGGAAGGTACAGGATTCTATATACATCATCTGTATCTGCTGTCATATATAGCATAAGCTGTTCTGCCTTTTATTTTGGAATATCTCAAATGAATACCCACTTCCTTGTTATTTTCACAGAAGCATACAAATATGTTCAGGGCTGATAACCGTAAATTAGAATTCTTACTGCTGTGAATTTTAATGAATAATAAATTAATTTATATGAAGAATGCAATTTCATCCTGTGTTTCTTCTGCATATTTCTTCTAGTTATAGAAGGAGATATAATGTCTCCAGATTTCATACCATCTCAGCCAGAAGGAGTTCATTTGTATCCTTTTCGAGTGCTTTGTGAACTTTTCACAATTCCAGATTTATGATTTTCTAGATTGCCTGGTTTTTTAGAGTTCATTGTTAAAATACATTGCCAGCTGTAATTGAGTGGTCACTACCTGTGAAATCCTGTCTGCCCTTTTTCCTTTACAAAACTTTCAGATACAGCAAATATCGAGAACCAGAACAGGTAGGAATCACCAAGGATTTTACAGCTTGGTAACAAATTCTGCTAGTCACCAATGTATGCTGAGAGTTCACAAAAGCAGGGGCTATTACATTGGCTGAGTGTAGGAAACTAAATTATCATGCTTATTATGTTTTTGTTACCTGGGTTCCTGTCTTATAAATGAACATGAAGAAGCTTCCTGTCATTGCTAAGTTTTGACTGTATTTTTTAATTTATTCTGATTATTAAGCAACTTTATATGTATCCATATCCCAAACTAAAAGGTGGTTCTTTGGTGTAGTATATTTCTTTAGATGGCAACAGCTTAACAACAGAGGACTTGGTCAATTTAGGAAAGGGGCTCTACAAGATAAAGGTAAATATTCTCTACAAATGCAGCTAAAAATTATATGTTTATTTTTTCTACAACTAAATCATGACAAATAAGCTAATATTTAAACTACTTATGTTTTAGCTGACACCTGAAGCCGAAGCTAAAGTCAAGCAGTCACGAGAAGTGATTGAAAGGATCGTACAGGAACAGAGGGGTAAATATTTTTACCTCTAGCTATTAATTTTTTCGAAAACTTCACCAGGTTCCCTCATTAACCAGCAGTGTACAATTCTTGCAGTTGTTTATGGAATCACCACGGGTTTTGGAAAGTTTGCCAGGACTGTGATCCCAAACAGTAAGCTGAGGTAAGTTGTCTGTGCAGCTTTCTCTGCCCTTTCTTTTCAGGAAAGGAAGAAGAGTGAGCAGTTTAACCCTGTAGTTGTATGGTCTGGGGTTAAATGAGAGAGCTGCTTCAGTATTTCCTTCTACTTTGTACAAAATAAAACCTGATGGGACTTTTTTGAGGTTTAACATAATTTTTTTTTCCTGTAGGGAGCTTCAAGTGAACTTGGTTCGTTCACATTCTGCAGGTAATGAGAGATTCCTTGGTGTTTCCCTTTTCTGCCTCTGTTGGTAGTGGGCAAGTAACCAAGAGGGTTCCATTACTGTTTCAGGTGTGGGGAAGCCTTTGACACCAGAGAGATCTCGCATGCTGTTGGCACTGAGAATCAATGTCCTAGCCAAAGGATACAGTGGAATATCCCTAGAAACCCTCGAGCAAGTTATTGAAGCATTTAATGGTAAAAAGATGTTTAAAGAAAATCCTCCTGTCCCTCTTTTTCCTTTTAACTGTTTGGTTAAAGGGTGTAACTCAGTGGAACAAGCTATGGATATTGGTCTTTCAGCTTGGTAATTGTGAGAGATCAGGATCAGAGCTTGGCTGTACAAGTTCACAAACTGGAGACAAGTCCTCTGTTGAAGGATGCGGGGTATGAGATTAGCTGACGGGATCGTCTGAGAGAAAGGGATACAAAGGACAGAAGTTTGGGAAATGAGCCTCTGAAAGGTCAGATAATTAGCTCAAGACTGAGCTTGATTAAGAGCATGACTCTGGGCAAGCTATTTTACAAAGGTTCAAGTCTTTAACTTCTGTCAAGTGCTAGTGTGTGTGCCACCATCTTCAGGAATACCGGGTTTTATGGGGGAGGGAGCTGTTACTATATAGAAAACTGCATGTGTTGGTGTTTGTTAAGCAGACCCACTTAAGCAACGCCTGGTTTTGGGGAGTAGACTCCCCGAGACCTATAGAGGTGTTTGTAAACAAGAGCTACAAGGCAGCCACACAGAAGCCCATGGCTAGTCAGTAGCTCACGGGGCCACAGCTGTCACAGCAGTCCCAGCTGGGTGGCCTTCCCCGCCTTGCTGGGTGCTGTGGCAGGGAAGCCAAAGGGGTGGCTGTTCATTAGCTGATGGCCACTGATGATCCCTCTGATGAGGCATGCTGAGCAAAGAGCACCTTCTCTCTAGGAGAGAACGAACCCTCCTTCTCTTCTTTTCCTAAACTGTAGATTGGAAGATTGTATTGAGACTACAGACCATGTGTATGAGAGAAGAGTCGTGTTCATTTATGTAAGCCCCAGAAATAGTCTTTGTGCTGCACTCTGTTACACCCTCCTCCTCCTCCTGCAGCAGGTGAAGGGGCTGCAATTCAGTGTTTAGCTCTGCAAAAGAAGAGGAGCAAACTGGCCCCTCCCTGCTTTTTCTGCAGTTTCCCGGGCTCTGTTTCTTCATTTCCACACATTTCAGTGCCCAGAGGACTAGGATGGGGAGAACAGGGCTCAAAGACTGTTTCTAGGAGGGGCCCAGTGTTTAGTGGAGTGAGAAATTAGGAGGTAGCTTTGTCCACACCAGTTGGTCACCTTGTGACGGAGAGCTGAGAGGAGTAGTGTTGTAGCTGCCTGGCTGATTGTCTGTAGATGCAATCACCCTGGGCTGTGGTCCCCCAGGCTGCAACAAGAGTAGTCCTGTTGGTGCCGTTGTTCAGGATTGCTGGATGTCACTGTGATCACACTTACGAGCTGGCGTCTCTGTTTTCCACAGAGTGTACTAAGGGAGAGCTCTAAAAAGAGTGATTTTTCTTTTCTTTCTAGCATCCTGCCTTCCTTATATCCCAGAGAAAGGAACAGTTGGAGCCAGTGGAGACTTGGCACCCCTCTCTCATCTTGCTCTGGGCTTAATTGGAGAGGGAAAGATGTGGTCCCCGAAGAGTGGCTGGGCTGATGCTAAATACGTAAGATTTGTGCAAATTGTTGCTTTTTTCTTCTGCTTGCTGACTCATTTTTTTAATTGCATGCTTTGAGAGAATGAGAGCTTTTGCCCAGATTAATAACATTAGAAGTCTTTGGATTTTCTATACCAGTTTGAATTGGGACTAGGTTGCCTTTAGCAACTCCTTGTCTACTTTGAGGAAGGTGGGTCCTTGGAGAATGCAATAACTGACCCACATGTCACTGGAGCAGACAGAAATAAGCAGCATGTTATTAAGCCCTAAAGAAATACCATGCCATAGTATTGCAATACAAGATACCACAGTGACATCATTTATAAACTGGAGAAAGGGACAGGATATGACACCAACTATGAAAGAATTATTACTGTATCTTCAGCTTCATGAACATCAACACTTTTCTAACAAATTCAAGATCACCTCTCAAACGTTGAGAGTACCTGGAGAATTACTGGAGGCAAGAACTTTGCTGTGAAATTTCTACTGATTTTATAACGGTTTTAAGTAAATACACAGGTTTGGATATTTCATTTTTTATAAATTAAGTAGGGTTGCAAGGAGCCTTTATATCATTGTCCTGCAGATGGAAGTGTTACAATGGAGTTAGTTTTTAGTCAATTGTTATTCTGTCACTAACACATCAACAGATTGATCTTGTGTTAAGTATCTCCAAGTCAGGCCCCTCTGAAGTCTTTCATGGTAGTTTGTTGCACTACACCTATCACTCCTATCAATGAATATTTAAATACCAGACTTATTCATGGATCGATAGCTGTACATCATTATAGACTGGAGAAGTATTGAGGACTACACAGGGAAAGGAGTAGAGAGGAAGCAGACTAGTGTGTCCTGGACCTTCATGACCAGAAGTTACAGTTGTACACCTCTGAGATGCATTACCTCTGCAGTTGGAAAGGGTGAGAGGATTATAATCAGAAACAAGGTTATGCTGTTTCTCCATTTCCCACAAGAGCAATTGCCCCATAGAACAGACATGAACAGAATAAACTGAGTAGGACTGCTCCTGTCACTAGGGGTTTTCTATAGAAAGGATTAGGGAGTCATTTATAAGGGAATAATTTATGCCAATCCAAAACTGCTATGAGGCAGAGTGTAAGCAGAACTGCCTTCCCACCACGAGGTTTCCAGCCTTCTCTCCTATTGCCCTATCCCATCATCTAAAACATGGTAGATGTTAATAGGTTGTGACAGGAATTGGGACTAGTGCTCCTGCTTGTGTTGGCAAACACCTTCTTGTGTTGGCACTAGAAAACTAGGTGCTAGTTTGGAACCCCAAAAATGCTGTCCTTTGTTTAGTCCAGCAGAAAAAAAAATGTTTGTGATATAAAGTTCTTTTTCTCCCGTCACATAAGGAATTTGTTAATATCTCTGTTCACTGAAACATTGAAGTTTTAGTGATTTAATTATTAAAAAGTATTTTTCATTAATTATCTTGGCATTAAACTCTTTCACAGGTTCTGGAAGCCCATGGACTGAAACCAGTTACCTTGAAGCCAAAAGAGGTAATAAATTATAATGATGCGGCTGATGAAAATGAGCATAGCCAATCACTATTTGCTTTATATGTACAATAAAAGCATTAGATGAATTAATAATAATTTAAAATCAAGTTTCAGAAGGTTGTTAATGAATTGTTATTAGAAGTGGGATTCACCTCTCCTGTTGTCACCCTACTTGACTCAAAATGTCATACCCAAACTTGGTGTTCAGATTGGCCCTGTGGTCAGTGGAGAGAGACAGGCCTCTTCCAAAAGCAGTTTGTATCACCCTGAAATGGATTGTCTAAGAAGCACCTTCCAGGTTCCTATCTGCCCTTTGACCATAACAGTAGGTCAGATGACTGACTTGAACCAGGTATCTGACTTGCTTGGTAATACTAGTGCTCCAAGTGTGTCTACACTTTGTGTGAGTTTGTAGGGTCATGAGCATTGACATTTTATGTAGCAAAAACGCCCAGTCAAACTGTGCATTTTTATGATTTTAAGATGGTCCAAGAAGCTAGGCGAAGGTCTTCAACTCCTTCATGTGAGAAGGAGAAATATCACAGATATGGGGAATTGTCACTGTGTGTGAAATAGTTGCAATGAATTTGCTTAATGTCTTCTCTCTCTTTGAAGGGTCTGGCCCTCATCAATGGGACACAAATGATCACCTCACTGGGATGTGAGGCGGTGGAAAGAGCGGGGGCTATAGCAAGACAAGCTGACATAATCGCAGCCCTTACACTCGAAGTCTTGAAGGGAACAACGAGGGCCTTTGACACTGGTGGGTACTGGGCCTTCCCTGTCTGTTTGCTTAACAGCTGCTGACAAGAGAGGCAAAGCCTAACAGTCTAACTTGTCTCACTAGATATCCATGCTGTGCGCCCACATCGAGGGCAGGCTGAAGTGGCCTTTCGGTTCAGGTCCCTTCTAGATTCTGACCATCATCCATCAGAAATAGCAGGTGAACAATATTAACCTTCACCGTCTCAGGTTACCAGGGCAGGCTGGGTCCTTAAACAGGACACAATGCTTTTGTGTAAGGAATATTTGGGTTTTGCCTCCCTTGTTTCTTCTAGAGAGCCACAGATTCTGTGACCGGGTTCAGGACGCGTACACAATGCGCTGCTGCCCTCAGGTAAAAACTGACTGTTATATCCTTCCATAACAACAGATAAATGATGGTGAAGTTTTCACCTCAGAAATGCTGTCAGTTATGTGCTGACTCTGTTAGAGGAAGTGGCTTTATTTTGCTTCTTCACTTTAAAGTTAGTATTAATGGAGACATGTAATTTGTTGATCGCAGCATGCACCTGTCAGGCAGCGTCTAACAAATCTGTGTTTGGATCTGGAAGAGGTCAGGGGTCAGAAGCAGAGGGAAAGTGCTGGTTCCCATGCTCACAGGTTTTGTAGGGATTTTTTTCTGCACTGGTGTTAAGAACATGAACTGGGTGTTTCCAAAAAGTGACAGAGTGTACACTGGAAAAACTCAATCCTATGTGTGTCTTAACAGGAGCAAAACTATCAAATCAGTGGAATTAATGGAAGATAATTAATTGATAAGAGGTTTTGTTTTCTGTGTCTTTGTAAGGCTACTTCTCCCCTAATAACACTTCTGTCCCTAATTACACTTGAATATCTTATCTTCCATTAAAGTTAAACCAACCCAAAGAAGTAAAGAGTGTCATATTCAGATTACTCTTTTGGTAAAACTGCCACAGTAATAGTAAATGTCATCTTTCAGGTGTCTAGGATGGACAGTGCCCCATGGTGATACTCCTCAGGTTAAAAGTAAATCCAGGACCAGCTTCATGTGTAAAAATAGAGTAGGATGATGGGAAAGAGGGGCCCTGCAGCCCAATCAGCATCCTAAAGGTGAACTAAGTGCAGATACTAAGTTCAGGTACTAATGTCTTTTGTTCTAGGTCCACGGAGTTGTAAATGATACAATTGCTTTTGTGAAGGACATAATAACGACTGAAATCAACAGCGCCACGGACAACCCTGTATCTTTTTTATTACTTTATTACTATGTAAAACTCTGCTTGGCCTTTTTTATCCTTTTCTTCTGTATAATTACTCACACAGGAGGCAAAAACGTCATAACTGGCTTTGGTCAATAACTGCTGTTGCCTAAACCTGGCTAAAAACAGAAGCTGAAGTGAATCCCTCAGCATCACTGCCATTGGTTGCAACAGCAATCTCTCTTCCTTTCCCTTTGCATTGGACAATTTCTGCCAGCACTGTAATACAAGGCTGGATTTCTGTCAGCACTATAATGATGCTGTACATAATTTCACATCAATTTCTAGTGAGCATTATTGCTTGTAACTGCTGTCCAAAATTGTAACTGTCATGGAGAGAATCTATCAAGGAACTATGAAGTGTTCCTTCATCTATGAACAGATGTGTTTCTTTGCACTCCTCCCCACCCTCCATCAAAGACTCACTTTATGTAGCTTATTTGAAAAAAAATACATTCAAAATTGTATCCACAAGTTTGGAGAACTGAGACTGGGTCTTCATTTCCTGAAAAGTGGAAGTGTGGATGCAATAGAATGTGCTTGCAAATAAAAGCCTATTGGAGCAAACATTCTTTCAGCTAAGATATTCCAGTTACTGGCAGATATATCTCATGTAAACTGTATTTCACTCGTGTGTGCCTTAACTTCTCCTTAAAGATGGTGTTTGCTGAAAGAGAAGAGACCATTTCTGGAGGAAATTTTCATGGTGAATATCCTGCAAAGGTAATTAAGCATTTGAAGAAAGGAAAAAAAAATGTTTCTGGTTTGGTTTTTTTTCTTGTTTGTTTCTGTCATCTGGTTTAATGAGATCTTCTTTTGTAGGCTCTGGACTATTTGGCAATTGGTGTGCATGAACTCGCTGCAATTAGTGAAAGAAGAATTGAGAGGCTCTGCAACCCCTCACTCAGCGAACTGCCTGCATTTTTAGTCACTGAAGGAGGTCTAAACTCAGGCTTCATGATTGCACACTGCACAGCAGCTGCCCTGGGTGAGTGCTTGAGCAGTATCATCGTGATAGCAAGCTAGAAAGACCCATTTCTTTCAAGGCAGGAGTAATCTGACAGTAGACACAAAGATCTCTTGCTCCTGTTTTCTGCCTCTTCTCCATGTGTTTTGTGCTGTTTTGTAAAGTGTGAATGTTGAGTGCAGCTGCAATTATTTCATATCACGTTTCCTTGTTCTGCACTGACCTTGGGCATGGTCAGAGCTCTGAGCCTGGAAACCCTTGAGTGGGCTTTGGTGGGAAGGCTTGTCCAAAGCTGGGCCTGGTGCCCTCAGTAGTGGATGTCTCCATCTGACAGCCTGGTCTGCACATCACTATGAGACCCCATAGCCCCCAGAACACTGGAGTTCCCAGGGCTGGCTGTGGGAGGAGCACACTGAAATTAAACATTAGTTCAGTACTTCCTCTAGTGCTCATGACTAAGGCAACAAGAAGCCTCCTGGCCACTGGGATACTACAGTTCATAGGTTCAGGGAAGCATGAGCCAATATAAGGATAAACATGCTGTGAGGTAAAAGATACAAACAAACACAGGAACAGAGGATATCAGATAAATGTGTAGATAGATATCCTGCAGAAAAACAAGTGAATTAACTAAATAGATGTGCTAAAGGAAACCTGCCAAGATGCTGTTTTGGGAAGTGGATCTGGAAGGGGAGAGGAAGTGTTCATCCCCTTGTTTGAGGGCTGGAAGCTTTACATTTTGGCTGAGCAGAGTTTAGGATGGCTCCAGGCCTCAGCTGTTGCTCTGCTTCAGGTTTCACAGCACACTTCTGCAATCTGGAGTGACAGGTTCTGGGATGTTTGTGATTTCTGCTGTGGGAAATGAAAGTTACAGCCCTTCCTCTGCTGACAGTAGGAGCCCATGGGTTAAAACCATCTTATCCTGGTCAATATAACCAGGATTTTATCTAAATTGAAATTTGAGTTCCTTTTCATTTTTTTAGCTTTATTTTTTTTAATCACTAATATTTTTAAACTCACTCTGCCAGTTTCTGGGGTGTTTGTGTACCAGCTAATGTTATTCATTCCCTGGGTTAATAGATAAATCTGCAAAAAATTTGCAGATGTTTCGCAATGCCACTAGATGTGTCTGTCTGCCCCCGCTCCAGCAGCTCAGTGCCTGCCAGACTGAGCTGTTTGCAGTGACCACATGCAGCCTCTCCAGGATCTGTTGTCACCTGCCTGAAAGTGCCAGCTGGGCTCTGGCCCTAGACTGTGTCACTCAAGTCTATTTGCAATTGGTGTCACCACCTCTCTGTCGTTCTTGTTGCTTTTCTGAAGCCATTAATTTGGTGAGGGCGTTACACACCATCCTGCTGGGCATCAGAAAGAAAAGCCCAGAGTGTAGCCAGAGATCTGTAAACACAGACTTCATTTTTTCACTTCTAAAGAGCAATTCTCAACCTCAAATTGTCATTGAATGGTGCCTAAAGCCCTTTCTGTAGCCAAATTCCCATCGTTTTTGTGTGCACCTTGAGAGATTTATTCCAGGGCTCGCACCTGGCTTTCAAAGCTGGAATGCTGTCACCCTCGGGGACATGGGAAGCCTTGTAGTCAGGTGAGGGTGGGAGAGGATTTGTATTGCACTCCTGCATCTTTCTAAAGGAAGTTCTGAAAGTGACTCAGCTGCAATGAGCAGACCAGATGCTGATCTGTAGTGGTATCCTTGAAACTGGGGGAGGGGCGATATTTGTGACCAGAAACAGAAGGAGCCAATGATTTTTACAGAGGGTTGCCCTAGAGCAACAGGCAAGACAAGGCTTGTGTTTCAGTTGTGCTGTCTGCTCTTCTTCTTCAGTTTTCTTCAGGCCTTTGAGCCACAGCAACTCAAGCCTGGAGATGAGGGAGGGAAGAGTGAGCTGTCGTTCCCTATTTGGTTAATATTTTCCTGTGAAGACTGATAGTGGTTGCTGTTGTCAGAGGCAATGGTAGTTTTCAAGGTGGTTATTACAAATTACTCAGTCCAGGTAAAATACTGACACATCCTTGCAAGAGGAACAATAGTTGGATCCAAGGTGGTGGACAGGCTCTCTTCTCTGTGTTGTCCAGTGTTTCTGCTGTCTCATGCCCATTTTATCCTACATTCATTGTGCTGGATTCTTGCAGTTTCTGAGAACAAAGCCTTGTGCCACCCCTCTTCTGTGGATTCTCTCTCAACTAGTGCTGCTACAGAGGATCATGTATCCATGGGAGGATGGGCTGCAAGAAAAGCTTTGAGAGTTATTGAACACGTGGAACAAGGTACAATTAAAATGCTGATTTCCAGACAGACCTTGACTCGTGAAAATGAGGAACTAATAACAATAATGATCAAGCGTGAGGGAGGCAGACACGGTACTAACCTCTCCAGACAGAAGACTCTTCCAAAGCGCTGTCATTTTACTGGTGTTTTCATGTGGGCTCTTGAAACTTTCATAGGGAGAAATTCTATTTTTGGCTCAGGCCCTTCTCAGTGCTAAAGTGGTTTTCTGATTTATGATGGACATTAATTTGAGTATTTAAGTTACCCTGGAAGAGATTCCTAGGGATTTAAGACTCTGGTGACCAGGAGTTTCTGGTACACTCAAAAGGTCTGTACAGAGCACTCAAAATCTGCTTGCTGAAGTGCTGGATACTGACCCCAGCAGCATCCATGAAATGATCCTGCCACAAGGCTGGCTCTCTGGGGTGTGTAGATCCACTGATTCTTCACATTGCCTGAAACCATATCATATTATTGAGAACAAAGGCCAGGGATAGCTTTACACAGGAAACCTTGCCTTGAGCTGTACCTGCCAGACATCCCTTTCACTGTCCTTGTGTCCTAGTTCTGGCTATTGAGCTGCTCGCTGCCTGCCAGGGCATTGAATTCCTACGCCCTCTGAGAACGACAACCCCATTGGAGAAGGTCTACGACCTTGTGCGCTCTGTGGTGAGGTGAGATGAGATGAACGCCCTCCCAGGGCTGCCTGCCCGCGGAGCGGCTGCTGGCGCGTGGTTAATGTTTGCCCCGTGTTCGCGCTGTGTCTCATTGCAGGCCCTGGATGAAGGATCGCTTCATGGCCCCAGACATCGAAGCAGCTCACAGGCTGCTCGTGGAGCAGAAGGTGAGTGCTGGCTTTTGGTATGTGTAGTAGGCTTGTCTAGAGCCTTTTTTCTTTGTCCATGCCAGCTGCTGCTTGCTGCTCCACCTTCTTCACGGTCAAGTGGTTTTGTAGCAAGTGATTCTCTCCCAACTATTGCACGCAGTGCATTAACCTGGTAACGAGACAAAACAAAGAGTTTTTGCTTGAATCCTTTCACCTTGTCCCCTTGGAGCTGTATTCTTTCCCATCCCTTGTCAAGTCTATCCACATGCTCTTCATTAAACCTTGCTCTGTCTGCCTCTCTCATTCTGCTCATCCCATACAGCATATCTACATAGGTCTGTAATTCACACCTCGATCCCAATAACTTTTCCACAGGGTTTCCTGAACTCATGTGTTGATGTCTCAGATGACCTTTTGTTTTGCCTCTGACTCCGCTGTTTCACTTTCTTGTTTCACAGGTGTGGGAAGTGGCTAAACCTTACATTGAAAAGTACAGAAGGGAACACATCCCTGAATCAAGACCTATTTCACCTACAGCTTTCTCCCTGGGATCGCTGAAAATGAGTGCAGATGATAGTCATGACCACAGGCATCGGGATGAACTTTAAGCGTTGTGATCCTCTGGAAGAGAGCAGGTCCTTTCCAGAACCTTACCTGAGCATGGCTGTCCTACCCAAACTCAATGTGGTTTCCCCGGGTGACCCAGAGGGCCTGACTGTCTAGCTCAGGAGCACAAATACATATTAAATAAATGTCTCACTGCTTTCCTCAGGTGTGAAAGACAACTTTGTCATGATAGTGTGGTTTAGACTGAATTTCATGAACTTCTGAACACAAATCATTCAGACTCCTGCTGAAACCAGTGAAAGTTTTATACAGGGCTTCCTGTATTAGTTTTGTCAATTCTTCGCTTGTTTTCATCTGCGCCAATGATACCAAACAGCCTAAGCTTGATATTCACACTTTTTTTCCCCTTTGGGTAACTGCTGTGATCCCTTTTATTTTGCCACAAGCAAAACTATCTTTACACTTAATTCTTCTCTCTTTTGCAGATCATATGTGAGGTACAGGTTCTTGTAAAACAGGGGCATTTTTAGAGCAGGTGCCTCACAAATTGTAAAAGCTGTGTGCATAAGAATGTGCAATGGAGATCATTGCTCCAGAGCAAATAGATTGTATTCTAGCGATAGACTACACTTAATGCAGCTTTCCAAGAGCTGTGGGCTCACACCTGCAATCAATAAACTGAGACTTCATATAAGTCTGTAGCAATCTGTTTTCCTGTCTTGTGTATGATGATGAAAATTTAAAACAAAAGCTTAATTTGGAAATGTAGGACAGGTGACACAGGGCCCAGGAAAGGGAGAAGAGGAGGTGTAGGAGTAGTGAATGTGAACCAGTGTTGAGTCAATAGCACCAAAACCTACACTCCCATGGCTCACCAGGTGTATGCCTGGCTGCCAAGGGCCCTGTCCCCCCGATGGGGAGTGCTCTGTGTTACAATGCTGTGCTCTGCGTTACAGTGCTGACCTCTGGCACAGGCTTTATTTTGCAAGGGAAGAGTCAGGACATGGATCTCACATCATGGTACAGTGATGACATGGCAGTACTGACCTGACTGTGGGGCATTCAGCAGGAGCTGAAATTCTCCCCAGGCTATTGGCTCTGCTGCAAGGGACAGCCTAAGTGCCGGTGTGGGGCTGCCTTTGAGTGTCTGAGACCTCCCATGTTAAATGTGCCCTGAGAAAAGGGCTCATGCCTGTTGGCAACCTAGCAGGGAGACACCTGTCCTGGCCGGAAGACCTGGGAATAAGGGCACCCATGGCACATGAGCTCCTAGCTAAGCTCCTTCTTTCTGCAGCTGATGTGTAACATCTCCATCCTGTCTCTCCCTCATGCCAAGAAAGTCCCTATCCTTCAGCTTGAGGCTCTCTGTAGCAGGCAGATCTCAATCTCCCCCTGAAGTTGTTTCACTTTGTGTAAAATGAGGTATTAAATAAGAACAAGTGTGATAACAGCTTTGTATTAAGGCTGATGGTTCCTTCAGCAGCAAAGCTGGCAGAGGTTCCTATGCCCACGTTACCTGTGTCCTGCTCCCAGTTCTGCGGGAGCCAGCACTGTGGATGTCATCACTGAAGTGAGCCACATTAAAAACAAAAAACTTCCTGCATTCTGGAGGGGTGTGCCTTCCCTGGCAGCTGCACAGCCGTGGTAATAACAGTGCCACAAACTGCAGGACCAGGTAGCTGGCTGTTGGGAACTGCTCAAGCCAGCTGTGCCCCTGAAGTATAACCACACGTTCTAGTTGCAAACTGACACTAATTACAGCCCTGGGGCACATTCCCAATGGCTGCTGCATTCACCCGAGCTGATTGGGCAAACACATGGTTTGAGGTTCCCATCAGAGCTCGTGCAAGAGAGCAGAATCCCCTCACTTCGGTAGTTTCAGGCCATGAATACCTATTCCTGTCCAGAAGGAGAATATTTGAGGCTTTCCTTATGCAATATTGGGCCCCAAATACCTTAGGCATTCAAAGATGATGTTCTGGGCGTTGCTTCCCACTCAGCTCTGGTTTTGGCTGCCTGGGACCAAGGGACCCCCAGCACAAACTGCAGCAAGGTGGCCTCAGGTTTTGCACCGTGCCTGTGCAGGGCTGAGAGGCTCTGCTCCGGATGCACGCTGCACGTAAGAAATGCCTGTGCTCCTTCCCTGACAGCCTTCCCAAATCCCTGTATAAACATTATTTATGAAGGCTGTCTTGGGCAGAATTGGGACCATGCAATCACATACTTGAGATATTCTTTCAAGCTCTATGAAAACAAAGTTCCACACCCGCATTTGGAACATCTGCTTGCAGCAAAACACGTCAGGTGGCAGGAATGCTATTACATTGTTTTAAAAACTGATTTAGTTGGCTAGCCTGGATCAAATAAAGCATGAAGAAAGATACTCTATGGGATGGCTTGCATATTTTGGGTGTTAACCGATGTGCCCAAGGCTCAGGGAGATCAGAAGGTCATAATAATGCTCGTACATGTTATTGATGGCTTTCAACTATCTGCTAATAAGAATGAGGCTTTGTTCTTCCTCAAGGGTCTGGTTCACTAAAGCGCTCTGCTCTGGATCACAGGTTATGTCACCTGCTTATATCAATAATTATTTGTGATGTGAAGTTCTTCATGCTTGTCAGGCATAGTTTTATAACTTCAACTTCAGAGAGTAAATCCCTTTTGCTTCTGCAGCCACCACACGTTTGAAAATTTGAAGAAAATCTCAGTCCATGAGTATTCAGAGACCCTCCTACTCCAGACCCTCTGCTTAAGTACTGCAAAAGCTTAAACTCTCCAGAGATGTATCATCCTTTTTTCTACATACTGCATTCCTAAATCATGGTTCGAGCTCTGGAAAAAAAAAAAAATAGTAGCTGAAAGAGAAAAGAAAGAGAGCTTCAAAAAAATCAGACTCCTAAATTTTGACATGGCTTTGAGTAGGAGTTTTCATACTTAACTTACCAGAATCACATTCAAACTTCCACAAACAACTGTCTCATGTAATTTCAGATTGAACCTAGAATAAATAAAATCAGCTCTTTTCTAGAACATCTGTATGACACTGCATGTAATCTTCTCCCAGCACAGCCAAGGGCCATCCCAAATGTGCATGCCTGTGTCTCTGTCCCTCTGTCACAGGCTACTTAACACCACAATCCCCAGTAAATCTTACCTGGATCCAAACTTTGGTTATATTGACAGTTTGTTTGGGTTATTTACAAATATAATAATTGTATAGATTAATTGTATAGGAAAACATTTTTTGAAACTGTCTTATTTAAGATGGGTACAATTAGAAACTATTTTATTGTGCTAGAGAGAAGGACCATGGACATGAAGATGCACTACATGGGTTATGCTTGGTAAGGTTTATTTGAATAAGAGTAACATGAGCAGGCAAACAATTTGCTGGTAGATACAAATCTGATTTGTCTGTTGCTTTGAAATACTCCATGCTGATTTGATTTTAGTAGCTTACTGAATTACTGTCTTCTCTCAGTAACTGCTCGTTGTCTCACACCTCTCATTTTGATAGATGACTTTTCCTTTAACTATCACGTAGTTGATCAAGGCTTCATGTCCACCAAACTGGTAAATCAAGTGTTCCCACCTAAAAAGACAAGATGTTTAAGGATATAGAAACTTGCATAAGAGCAGGTCACATACCCAGGAAACCTGGCAATTTTTTAAGATTTGCTTGAAAATGGGAAAACACTATTCCATGTCTACATGTAGACTCTTGTTGCACGAATACAGTGAGTCTATCTGTAAAATAAACACATATTATCTTTAGATAATATGTAATTAGGCATGGATTACTTGTAATAACAGCCCCAAAAGTCTTAGGCTTTCATTTCCACTGGAATGATTAAGGAGAATGAAAGTGGGTCTGAAATGCTACCAGTGTCCCTTTTTCCAGTGAAGATAACTAATGCTAAAGCACATTTCAAACAACAGTAGAAGAACAAACCTTGATGAATTTATGATCAGAAGATCCCCCTGCTTGCCGACCTCCAAGGAGCCATGTGTGTCTGATTTGCCCAGAGCATAAGCTGCATTAATGGTGGCAGCTGCTAGTGCTTCATTCATCGACATCTTCATGTTTACACAGGCCAGATGCATCACCATAGGCTAGTAGGCAGGGAAGAGGAAAATGGGAGTTACCAGGAACACAAAGCTGTTTATGTTTCAAATCCTTAAGCACTCTCCTTCTTCTTTGCACAACAGAAGGATTTGTTCTGCATGACATAAATCTTGCCAACTCCAAAATGAGAACTCTAAAATCAGTAGTTTTGAGAGCTTTTATTATAACCCTCTCAGTGCATATGAAGAATGGAATCCATTCCAGATTTGAGACTTTCTGATGAAAACTACCACTACACATAAACAAGCACAGGCAGCTGTCTGTGTGGGGCATACAGCTCTCCTTGCACATATGAAGGCTCTTTCAGTGTGCAAGATCCATACACAAGTTGTACTAGTAAGAAATTTCATAATTTTGTGGTGCCATAAGTATTAGGAGCAGCTTACCATTGAAAAACAGTATGCATTAGGATTAAAGTCACTGCCAAGAGCAACTATAACGCCTTCTTCCAACATCTTCCTAGCTTGAGGTTGCTTCAGTCTAGTGGGAAAAAGAAACTTATCAGTACAATTTGTCAGTTATCATACAATGACTTACAAGGGCAAAAGTCATGCCTCGGTTTGGCTGTATTCATGCACTCAGTGACAGTAATCCTTTTGGAGATGAAAGCCCAAATTCTCCTCTTGAATCCCTACCTATCACCCTATGGACAACATAAATGGGAAGCGTGATCCACTGCTTTTGCACTAAAAGCATGTGGCAGCAGATAGCATCAACCATCAGGCTCCAGGCCAGTGAAATTCTGGTATTTATCCAGACCTCAGCCACTTAAGAATTACACTATGGAAGTCTTCATTTCTTAAAAAAACTAATTTTCTAGTCCTTACAGCTTCAAAGACAGGCTCCCAAAAATGAGCAGTCACACATGCAATGCAATAGTCTCTTCCTGATTATTGAGTCTGTGAGATTAATCTGTGTAATTAGAGATCTTCTCACTTAGCAGTTATGATGCAAAAGATGTTTTCAATAATTTCAATACCTGGATTAGCCATTTCAAAATTGTTTGGCCCCTGGATTAATCTGTGTAGATGTGTGCAAGGGTGGGCACTAGCAAAAACACTCTCTAACAAGTTTTAGCCATAGTTGCTGTAAAGCCTCTCCAAATCTGCTATGAAACTTCTCAGAAATCTCATAGATTTTTGGGGATTTCCAGCAGAAATAGAACATAAGGAGGCTCATTCAGTTCTCTGTACTTGTGGTTGTCTTCACTGACCCAGACTAATCCTTAAGGCATAGATACACACTTATGCTTTTGCATTAAAAGACCCTAAAACCACACACATGGATTTGCAGTCACCAAAGCTTCCCTTCAACCTAGTGGCCTTACCTTAGCATGTAGGCAGTTGTTGGTAAAAGGACAGCAGCACACTCAGCTCTTGCCATTGCCACGATACCTTCATCACTAACTTCTTCCAGGTGGCTGATGGCCCGGGCTCCTAGTTCAGCTCCAAGCTAAGCAAATTTTCAAGCAAATTACTTGCTGTTCTCAATTAATTGAGTAAAAAAAGTTGTTTCCAAACAACTGGAGGAGACAATTCACTATTAAATCAAAATTTACTATTAATGCAGAAATAGCAAAGAATGCATGAAAGAGCAATCACAATACAGAGACAAAATATTTGTTGATTCACTGCAGGAAAAGTTTATCCACCAACAAAGTGGAAGGTCACATTCAGTGGTGTTTTTAACAGCCTAACACACAAACTATGTGAAAGCCATGGATGAAAACATTATCAACTCCTGTTCATAAAAGATCCATCAGAAAATGGTTCACAAAACTGCATATTGCCTTCAATGGGAAAGCCAAAATGACTTTTATGATCAATCAATTTTTTGGTTTGGTTTTTCCAAATACAGCAGAGAATAACTTGAGCCCACAGGAAGGAAGCAATGTTTAAACAATGGTGAAACATGGGCTCAAAGTGACTTTCTTTATCAAGATATTTGGGAACCTAGTCTTGTCTAAACCATCTCTCTGAGCATGCTCAGATATACTGATACCTGAACAGTGAGATTGAGTGTGCTCACTGCATTTTGACTTGTTGCTTCTAATGCGACATTTAATGAAAAAATATTTTTCAAGTTGCATAGAAACCCTGTTTTTGTCATTCTTGGGTATGTGGATATCCACCTTCCCGATCTGTATCCCATGTGGAAGATAAGCAAAGTCAATATTTGATTAGCCAGTGCATGTTAGTCCCAGAGGTCAAGGCTTCCTTCCACGTCCTTAAATCCAAAGCTGCACAAGGACTGCACTGCCTATCATCTGATAGAAATAGATGCCTATGAATGGTCTATTTCATAAAAGAAATTAAGAAAAGAAAACCTCAGTTTTGGCAACAGCAATTCTTCCACAGATTGGACTCTCAAAAGAGCAAAAATGGCTTAACTGACTGCTAAGAAAGACATACCTCAGCAGATTTCATTGGATGGAGTTCATCACCGTGGAAGTTAATCTGTAACCCTATATCCTTTCCAGCTTGAAGAATTCTCCTTGTAGACTCCAGATCAAAGACTCCCTTCTCACAGAACACGTCTATATTGTTAACATGTATTTCACCACTTAGTTTGAGTTCTTTCAGTTTAGGGAGGTGGTTGTTGATAATGTCATCTGTGGCTTCAGTAGCAGATTTCCCTCTAATGAAAAGAAAATATTACAGAGCCATATGAGTAACATCCTTGAAGTCTGACACACATTAAAGCCATACATGCAATTATTAGATTACTTGGGAAATTATGTAAATATGCATCACTCAAAAAACCTTCAGATTGAAAAATTTAACCCCTCTGAAATTCATGCACTCTCAAACATGAGTAACTTTCCATTCAAAGATTATTAGACTGTATTACTGAATATTTTTAATAAGGTTGGCATCTTGGATGCTAACCAAGATATGGGATATTTTAAAGCAAACTCTTCTGCTTTCCTATTCATATATTCTGATCTCTTTATACTGTATTCTAAAACATAATTATTTAAAATATGTAAATGGGTATTTAAATATTTAAATTGTATTCTTCATGTGATATTTATGTGCAAGTATTAAAGCTCAAAGGGGATGTGAAGTATAAGTCATTATTTTTGATTTACCTCTCCTCCTTTTATATAATTCAGAGTGATGGACAGGTAACTGTTTCTAAGTCAGAGGGGCCTCCCAAGGTTTGATTGGCCAAAGCCAGAACCATTTATGAATCCTCTACTACACAAAGATAACCCAGCAGAGATCAGTAAATGCCTTTGAAAGCGCAAACAACCCCAAAATATGCACCTGAGTTAGTATTTTCCAATTTTAATATCTAAATATAAGGGATGTACAGCAGTTAATCTGGTGTCTGAGACATCTCAATCCTCATTTCAGGCACTGTCAGGCACGCAGACACTGGCAGACACTGGCATTATAGAGTGCCACACATGGGGCAGTTGGGAGTTATGCAAAGGCAACAAATTCAAGAAGCCAAATTCTGCTTGAATTCATAAACAAGGTTGTGTAGTTATAAAGCAGAGCCCTTCTGCAGAGCCCATTCACCTCTCACTGAAACAGTCATTGGGGTTGCTCAGGCTCTGACCATGCCTTTTCTCCTTCTACTAAGCAGTCTTTGGAGGAATTTGGGCTGAAAGATGAGGGCCACAGCCAAGACAAAGCAGAGGGAAACACTAAGTATTGGTTTCATTTTTTTGAGGGATGCAATGCCACAAAATGCAAAACAAAACTGTTGTTGTTTTAATGCAAAAGAATTCTGCTCAGGAAAACACTTTGAAAATTTCTCACTAAAGTTGAAAATGGCCAAATAAACACTTGCCAATAAAAAATAATAATTTTTTAAAATCAGACATTCCCCAAATCATGAATTTGATTCAAAATGATGACTGGAGGGAGCAGGGAAGAAGTGCAGATTTCCTCCTGGTCAAAATAAAAAGACAAGACAGAGTCTGAGGGGTAGCATAAAATTCAAGCAAAATATTCTAGACACAAATATTTGATTGAAAAGAGAAGAGAGGATTTAAGAAGACCCAAACTCGAAAATACAGATGACTCAGTATTTCCTTCAGGAAATTTCCTCAAATCCCCAACTACCTTTTCTCCTTGCCTAAAATACAGTATCCTTACTACCTCTATTTTCTTATGCTTGATGTGCATCAGGGGGGACAGAAGTGTGCAGAGAATGAGAAGGTACATCCATCTTTCTAACACTTAAGAGTTGATATGTTTGTAAAAACACTGGAATTTATTTAATTGGTTTATAAAAAAGCTCAAAGCATTTTGGTGGGCAAGAATATTTATCAGGATTTTGACTGAGATCCTGCCAAGGCTTTTTAGGGAATGGAGAAAGGAAGGACTAAGAAATACACATATATATAGTTAGGGGTGAAAGCTCAATTTTATTCTATTATTAAGTCATTCAAATTTTAGTAGAACTTCTTGAAAGAAGTAGTTTGTGCTTTCAGCTGATTTTAGTTACTTTTTTCTTAACCATCTTCCAGTTACTGAAGAGGATAAAGAATTCATTTTCAATAGTTAAACTGACAAAAGATAATTTCCCATCGTGCTCCAAATACACAATAATTAGATTGCAAAAAATATTTTCTGGCTCAATGTTTTTCTTGAATGCAGGAGAGGTAGGGTTTTTTTTTTTTTGGAGTATGCTTTTTTTCTTTTAATGAACATCTCTTAAATATTGCCACATATTTGGCCTGCCTACATGTCACATGCCTAGACTTGCAGCAGCCTACTACTAAGTATGTCAAAATATCTAGCTAAAAGTCCTCCTTTATTCCTTCATACACTGAAATCTGGTAACATGAAGTTGCTATTTTCATCATAGGGAAAAAATAGTCAAAGTAACAAAGGCTTTTTATTATATGTCTACTTGAGCCATCAAAATAATTGTGATTAAACACATCTAGTTTAATTTTCTACTTTTAGCTATAAGATGTATGCAAGTCTTCATTGCATGGAAGTATAATTAAACTTTGTTTACTGAAGTATATAAAGACTAAATACAGTATTTTTTGTTGTTAGCTAGCCAAAATAAAATCCCATGGCAGAGACTAAGCTTGAAGGATAGCAGCAAGTGCAAGCAGAAGAACCCTCTAATACGTATTACATTCAGCGTGAGCACCAGCTGCAGGCAGGGGTTCTCTGCTAAGCCCGTGTTGGCATTTGGGAGTCATTAAATAATGTTCCCCTGCTTTCCCTCAAATTAAAATTTAGGAGAGACTCCTATAAACACTGGCTGTTGTTTCTCAAGTACGTGCTGCTTTAGGAGTGGGGCAGAAGTAACCTTTCTGAAACTAGCAGCCAATTTTCAATGCAAAGCAGCAATGCTTAACAAGAGAAAGCAAAGCCATTTTACTTGGGCACAGCGTGAGCTCCACAGTAGGTTGAAGAAATGCCAATATCCACGGATTTCTTGGCGCGCTCAATCACCCTGAGCATTTTGAGCTCGGTTTCTAAGTTCAAGCCGTATCCACTCTTGCACTCCACCAGCGTGGATCCTGCTCTGAGCATGCGCCCAAGGCGCTGCTGGAAAGTGTGGAAGAGCTCTTCTTCCGTGGCCTTCCGAGTGTGCTCCACAGTAAAGTGTATTCCTCCCCCAGCCTGGTGGATCTCCATATAGGATGCACCTGCCAGCTTGGGTTAAAGAAAAGAGGACAAAAAATTCAACCCCCAGCCTACAACCAGCTATGAACCGTGCATTTTCTATCCAAGAGATTCTGCAAAGTGCCTTGAGGTCTCTTTGCAATGAGAAAGACGTGAGATGGGAAAAAAATCCCCATTAATTCTTCCTCCCTCCCCTTGTCTTCTCTCTCCTTTTCACTTAAGTGAAGAAACGATGTTTGCAGTGGCACAAAGAGAATTATGCTGAAGATTTGTTTTCCCCTAAGTCCAAGGGGAAAATCAATCTCTAGCTCAAAATTCATGTATGTGGAAAAGAAAAAGGGAGGAAATAAATCAAGATTCAGATGGTAACAGAAGGCAGCAGTCCTATGCTGCTTCAATTAATGCAAAAATCCATCAAAGCTGGCTGCAAAGGATGCAGGTACATTCCTCTCTCAGCCTACCAGTATTCAAAAATCATCCCTCCTCCCTCAATTTGATTATATGACAGAAATTATATATTTTTCTATAAAAGAAAGATGAGAGTCACTCAGAAGTAGAAATAGTGGTATATTAGGAAAAAAAAAGGGGGGAGGGGGGGAGAAGAAAAATCCAGCTGTGTAATTTTATGCCATTACCTTCATTGCAAACTCATGAACCCTATCACCAGCCCACACTGGATGTGTATGTGCATCTACCAGGCCTAAAGAAAACAAAGTAAGTATACAGTTGAGTTACTTCACTGTGTAAGAGAAAAGATTATGAACATGCAAGCAAATTAAACAGACAGCGGAACTCCCCTAAAAAGTCTATTGCTTATAGAAAAAAAAAAAAAAACACTAGCCAAATATCTAAGATTTTCTTCAGAGGCTATTAACTTTCTTTCAATTGCTTTTTTTAGATCTGACACGTTATGCAAAATGTCTCCAGGTAAATGCATCAGTTGCTGAGTTTTCAATGTTATTTTGATGATGTTTTCAAACTGTGGAAGAAAGGATAAATAATAAACATTGAAAGAGTTCATTACACTTTAAGCCTGTACTCCTTAAGAAAGGCAAACTGCTTAGGCTGGGCTTAGCACACCAAACTTCCTCTAGCAACACTTAGTAGGAGCCTTCTCTACAAGCTGTGAGACTGACACTGCTGAATGGCAAGGCTCTTGTAAAAGAAACAGAAATCTGACAGCTCATGTGCTAACACCACTTGGGTAGTTTAACATGCAATAGACTTGCCCGGGTTTGGGGGTTTTTTAATCAGGTAAAGTTGCAGAATATGTGACTTAAAATCCCTTTTGCCTCCAAACAAACAGCTGTGGGCAGGATGGATAGACTAAGCTCTGTGGCTGAATGGTTGATGGGCTGAAAGGGTACAGAAAAGAGCAGTGAATCTAAAGAGTGACTTTGTGGGCCAGTTACGTTACTGTTTGATCTATGATACAGAGGCACAGATGAAAAGATGAAACGAGACAGAGCTCCACCATGGAGCCCAAAAGAACCTTCTCTAGTGCTGCAATCTTCTCCTTGCAGCAGGTCTGAAGGGAAGATGATGATAGTCTGCCCTCAGCACAAGATTTTATCAAACATGAATACAGAAAGAAAAGGATGAAATTATATTTAACACACATACTTTGACTCTAAGCACTTGTCACCACTCGGCATTCACAGAATCACAGAACTGGTAGAGTTGTAAGGGACCACAGTGGGTCATCCGCTCCAGCATCCCTCTCCAAGAACGGTTATCTTAGAGCTCATTGCACAGGTTTGCATCCTGACAGTTCTTCAGTATCTCCAGAGAAGGAGATGCCACAACCTCTCTGGGCACCTGTTCCAGTGTTTGGTCACCTGCACAGTAAGGTTCTTCCTCGCGTTCAGGTGGAACTTCCTGTGCATCAGTTTCTACCCATTGCCTCTTGTCCTGTTGCTTGGCATCACTGAGAAGAGCCTGGCTCCATCCTCTTGGCATCCTCCCTTCAGATACTTACAGATATTGATGAGGCCTCCTCTCAGTCATCTCTTCTGGAGGCTGAACAGGCCCAGCTCTCTCAGTCTCTCCTCACAAGAGAGATGCTCCAGGCCCTTAATCATCTTTGTCACCTTTCACTGGACCCACTCCAGGAGGTCCATGCCTCACTTCTGCTGAGGCGTCCAGAACTGGACACAGCACTCCAGATGTGCCTCACTAGGGCTGAGTAGAGGGGCAGGATCACGCCCCTGGATCTACTGGCAATGCTCTTCCCCTGCATCATTATGAAGAAATACACCTACCTGGTAACACGCACTTCCCAGAGCAGTCAATTATCCTTTCAAATGTTGCTTCTGAAAACTGATTGCGAATAACATCTGCCTGGCCCACAGCTTTGATACAACCATCCCTGCAAACCACAGACAATGAAGAAAGAACGTGTGAGTCTGTTCAAAAGTCAAGCACTCAATGACAGCCCCCGGAACAACAGGGGCAGGACCTTCAGCAGGACTGAAGATGCACGTGGAGAGGTGGTTTGCTCGTTTTACAGACGCACAGAAAATGCTGGGGTAATGCCATGTGTTTCAAGCTGTTTGCCATAACACTTGTCGTGCCCTCTTGGTTAGATCCCTCTGGATGACACTTTGGTACTCTTAACACTGTTTTTCTCCTGTGGATCACTGAACATACAGCATCGCTCCAGCAGGTATCTATCTGCACGGCATTCTTCCCCTCCTGGAAACCAAACTGTCATCCTCTTTGTCAGCCTCTTTGGTACTGATCCCTGGTTGAACAGCAATGCTCTCCCAGTGGAGTTTGAGGATGGTACCGGGAACCCTGGACCGCGCTTAGGCGATCCCTCCCCGCCTCGCACGGAGCTGCTCCTCACCGAGCGCTCGGGGAGGCGGCCGCCGGGGCCCCCTCCCGCGCCCTCCCGCCCGGGCCCGCACTCACAGCCCCACCACCAGGCTGGCGCCCCGCAGCACGGCCAGGCCG
>VZRZ01006827.1:220857-251901 GCA_013398175.1 Climacteris rufus | reverse complement strand
CCCTTTTTTTTTTTCCGGAAAAATTTTTTTTTTTTTTTTTTTTTTTTTTTTTTTTTTTTTTACATGAGGGAAAAGGAATCTATTTTTTTCCCAAGCACCATTCTTGGAAATGACCTTCTGAAATTTTCTTGAAACATATCAGCTTGGAGCAGATATTTCCTGCTTCCAGGAAAGCTTTTCTAGAGATCTGCCTCCTGTAAATGTTTATACAAACAATTAAAGACTGCCAAATTTACAAGCTGCTAAGATAGAGGAGCTTAGGGTGGAAGACAGTGAAATCTTAACAATAGCATTGCCAACTTCACTTAATAAACAGATGTATTTGATATGGATTTTGTATAATAAATGTTAGCTTAGACACTAAACTTTTTTACCATTTTTTTTTGCTGCACAGCAGGCAAAAATTTAGCATACCCATACAAAATGTTGCGTATTTTCTGACAAATGTTGTATTTCTTAAACAATTCTTGGGGTTGTTTGATCAGTTGTAGGTTGCAATGGACTGATATTGATGTTCCTTTCATATGATGCTTCACGTAAGGCAAGTGACTACTTGTTTTGACAGACTGTAAAAGATACGTAATTATAAGGGGAAAAGGGCTAGTTGATTCCTGTGACACTTTATGGATTTACATACTTCTGTGAATTGGACATAAAACGCATCAGTTCATTTGTGGTTTTGTGGGGTTTTACTTTAAATGCTCAGGAAGAAGCTCTTATAATGTTTTATCTCAGGGTAAGGAGATCTAGAGGATTAAATGATACAATTAAAGATTGATTTAAAACAGGCAAAAAATTCACTCCTAAACAGTCTTGTTTAAGCTTTATTCACAATACCACCTTGTTGAGACCCCAGGAATTTTAATGGAGGCATGACTTTATGTTAAGTATTTGATAAGATAATTCTCAGTGGAGTGAAGTGGATGGCAATTCCCATGCCCCTCTGAACTGGACTGTCTGAGGAGAAGTGCGATTGTGGCAGTGGGTGACAGTGCTTCTGTCCCAGCATCGAGACACCAGCTCCCACTGGAAGACCCAAGCAGACATTTTACTCATCCAGAAGATAAGAATGGCTGGAAACCTGAGTGCCATGATACTTGCTCACCATTTAATAATTAGCTGAATTTAGGTCTGTGGAGGGACTTTTCCAAAGGCCATGTCAGCACAGATCTTTATTATAAAGCTCTACTTTTTGTGGTGTTTGGAGAGCAACATTTACCAGACTTAAGAACCTGTTTTTTGTGAGGTATCTATGAGGTTATACATAAAGGAACCCCATTCCTCTAGTACACTATTCATACAATATATTTTCCTTATAGGTCTTTTAAGCATTTCAGGGAGTTTATTCTGAAAATTTGCATGAAATTGGAATTTTTTTTTCCCCTGAGTAGTCAACATCAGTAAGTTTTGATGGAAAATATTGCAGACCAGTGTTTCTGGTGCTGAGCAAATATATGAGTATATAATAGCTTACACAAATGAAAACCACAGCTTTTTTGGTGTTGCCAAGTTGACTCCAGACTCAGATCATGGACTAAAAGGTACAAGCTCAGCACATGGGTCGGAGCTGTAATGTCTTTAGCAAATGGGGGAAATTGAATGCCCTTTGCCTACATAACCTTTGCCTTCACTGGTTTTGCTTTATTCACATTTGGAAGTACACATCATCCTCAAGTGTGTTTAAATAGCAGCAGGATGGAAGTAATGACTGTGCTTTCAAGGGCAGAATGCTCTGAGTTCCATGGGAACTGGATGCTAAATTACACCAAATAGTATAGAGCACACACGACTCAGACCTGAGTTGTACATCTGAAATGTTGCTGTAACGAGAAGCATAGCTTAATTTTTCATTACTACTATTTATAGCACAGGCAAAAATGTTTTGTATCTTTTAAAAAATATGCTTTTCTTTCCATATTTTGTCTGGTTAATGCTCATATGTGTGTGTGTGTATATATATATATGACACCACGAAAGAGTGCAGACAGTACTATGCATATTAATATTTATTTCTGTGCTGGCCATTATATGTACATATACTCTGTATTATTTACTAACAACCACTTTATTTCAGACACCAGAAAAATGTGGGTTTTCACTGTGTCTGAAAGCACTGATTACATTCACAATGCTGAACAGATTAACCGTTTAGTTGCAGGTATCAAGGTTGTCACTCAAACTGGCAGCACCTCAGAATAGCTAAAGCTTATCAAAAATTGTCTGGATTGGAAATGACAGCCATACATGCATGAATGCGTCTGTATGGCTGGAAGATTGTTGAAGTGTGAAGTGAAGAAGTTCACTTCGGTTTATTTTTTATCATAATTGCTGTATTTCATGAAGGAACATTGACTTGCCACATTATAAATACAAGGGGAAACAGAAAGAAATTTCATTCTCTTACCATCTTATTTCCCAAAGGTCACCACATTTGAACAAAGCATATTTATTTCGTTCCTTATTCATTTATGTAGCCATTTACTGTACTCTGTATAAGTGAAGCAGAATAATTTTTTGCGAGACTAATTAAAAGTTGCATGGTAGAAAATGTTTTTGTGATCACACCACCGTAACGAAATTGAGCTGTCTTTACTGACGTGTGCTCCATTTACTGGGTTTTTTAAAACATATTTCCCACACTACCAGCAGATCATTGTTTTATAAAAGCAAAACCAGTGAAGTTTTTAATGAACATATTTAGAAAAATAAAGTGGCAATTTATCTCTTCTTTTTGCTGTTTATTGTGTGGCTTTATACTGCTTCCTAGCTCTATAGCATCTTACAAAACTTCCATGTCAAATCAAGAACAGCTACGTGACCTCTGAGTCAACAGGATTGATGTGTAAAGTTTGTCTCCATCCCAGTGGTGTTACAATCTCTTCAGTCCCAGCATAAAGTACCAACCAGGCAATTTTACCATGTTCTTCCTTTTGGATCCCATGTGGAATAAGCATTTAGTAAACAGAAAAGGCCAGTAATTTAGTTATATGATTTCATCATAGACTGTTAGCAGAGTTGAGGATTGCACTGAGAAAGTCTAGAGGTTTTAGCAGGACAAATGGACAAACCCAAGCTTTTATTAAAAAAAAAATAGAGATCATTTAAATCCCCCAAGTTAGCTCAAAGCACTGTTAATTCTTCCCAAAGGCTGCCATAGGTGGGGACAGGACTTAGTTCTGTGGCTATGTTTTTGAGGAGAAAATGGTCTGCCAAAGGAAGGGGAAGATCCAATTTTAACTGACATTGCACTCCGAAGTGCCCATTTGGCTTCCACAGAGAATTTGGGATGTTTTCTTCTTCAGGTGTTATGTACCTAATTAAATTGGAAGGATTAATATTCTCTGTATATATACTCAAAGACAACTGCAATTTCTGAACCAGGCAGTGGACAAAGCGCTGATAATAGCAGAAGTTCACATTACACCCAAAAAAACATGTGACAGCTTCGATGGACTTTATCATTATAGGTGTGGGGTCAGGGATCAATCTTACCCCTGCCACTGGTCCAGCAAGTGGCCTTCAGCAAGTTGTGAAGCAAAGCAGGGATGTTTTGTATTATTCTGACCCTTGATGTTATGATGGCACCCAGAAGACTTGTGCATGATTGAGTCTCTGTGCTGCAGGGCAACCAGCAGTCATGGAAAGAGTGCCCTGGAGAGATTCCAAACCATGGGTGGGGGAAAGGAAGCATCATTTAAAAGCTGGAGAATGAAGATAAGAGAGATAACCCTTATTGCTCCACCTGCCATTAAGTAAGTGAAAAACCATTGCCAGGTTATAGTAGGTTTTGTTGCAAATCTGTGACTACCTAAAGCGGAAACCTGTACATACGTTATTTTCCCTTCTCGGTGGCTGACCACATGAGTGAAGATGAAATTCCTCCCTTTCCAAATGTGTGCAGATGGCTCTGAGATATGGATAGATATGGGATTGTCAACTCCAATTAGTTGAAGAAATGACCTACTGTACTTCTCTTCTATAGGTATTACAAAAGCCGTTCCGCCCATGAATTAGACATCGGTGAGAAGCTGAATTTAAGCCCACTATTGTATGGGAATGTCCACTCTGCTTTGCCACACTAAAGACATTCAGGCAGGCAGAACACCCTCCGCTGACTCATTAGGGCATACATTAGAGGCAAACTCGCTGCGCTCGCCATGAACCCACAGTGCTCTCTTGAATGGTAGCCCTTGGTGGACGCTTGCAGGGCAGGCTGGTTCCCACAGCACCCCGCTGATCCCCTGTGAACAGATTCACAGCTCCCTGCTGGCTGCAGGAATGGATTGCTTGCCCCATCCTCACCCGCCACTGACAGGCCTCATAATAATAACCTGCCCGGGAGGCGAGGGACGGGGACGGGTTTCTGACAACTCATTAGCCTGAGATACGGTCGGTTCCTGCCAGGGACCGTCACCACTGCTGCAGAGGGAGTAGGACAATGCTGGGCAACACTGGCCAGGCCCTTTCAAGGCCACCCTTTCCCCAGAAAGTTACTTTTATCCTCAGAAAGGAGCACCTGCAGAAGGTGGCACCTTGGAGATCCCCGAGGAGGGAAAAAACAGAAATATTGGAAGTGCCAGAAGTACTGAGGAGAAAAATGAGACCAGCAGGGGGTCCTATGATACTACAGTGAAACCACAGCTGCTCACAGGGATGGGAGGCAGCCCTGGGCTCAGGCATGCACACATCAGCTGACTTTGAGGCAGCAGTTCAGCTCTGAGGTCCTGGGTCTGATTTCTGAAGTGCTGTCTGTCTTCCTCCTTTGGCTTCACCATCTTGATCAAGGTATCAACCTGGAAAAAGAAATCAAGAACAAAATTGGGAAGACTATTAAATATTGCTTTTTACTGTTCTCCACAGTTAGTCTTGTAAAATCCAGGTGCACTGAATCGCCCTGTGACTTCTGTTCCTGTCGAGAACTACACATGAGATCCTGTCCACTCCCCTATGTCACTGGAGTGGTAGACAGGCAACTCCTGAGTCTGGCAGAAATGCTCTGGGTGTAACTCATTTGTCTATGAAAATCACCAGCTAGAAGTTCCTCAGCCTGGTTTGGTAGGAGGGGTGTGGAGGACTGTCCGTGATGAGCTGTTTTTTTTCTGGCAGTCATGGAATGCTATTACCTCTACCTCCAGCTTGGAGAGTGATGCTTCCGAAGGAGAGATCTACACTCAAAGCACCCAACAAGAGCAGTGTGGAGTAGATTGGTCACTACAGGGTACAGATGCTCTTTTTTATCATGAGACATGATAAAGGCATGGGGAATCTTATTTCACCTTTGCTACATTTATCTTGTGTGTTATCTGAGGGAGTTCTCTATACAAACTGAAGCCCTGAACTGTGTGTCACCTAATTGATGTTTTCAGGTTTAATCATTGGACTCAAAAAGAGCAAAAGCATTTATTTATAAGGTCTTTGACTGGCTGCATACTGGTAGACAACAAAAATTTAATGAGTGTTTTTGCAAATTTTAGTGCAGAAACATGGAATGGCTTCATTAAGAGAAGTAATTTTCAGCACTACTGTGGAGAAATGCCATCTATCAAGACTGGAAACAGTCACTCTAAAGCAAATTCCAGCAAGACCTAGTTTGACCACAAAGAAAAAAAAAAAAAACAATTCGGACCATAAAAAATAAATAAAAAGAATCATCACAGTGTTCTGTTCCCATAGCTCAGCTGCTTTAGAAATAAGATTGAAGACTTTCTGAACCACAGTGCTTCAAGTACTCAAGTGTTGTGGTCAGGAAACACTCACTGCTATTACTGACGTATTGAGGGGTATGTAAAATCACAAAGAGGCGACTTCTGTTTCAGCAGGGAGGAAAATGGAAAGACATTAATCTGCATGCAGTGGTCTAAAACTGTGTTATTTTATTGTTTCTATCTTCTAAGCAGCTTGTCTTGCAGGCAGGACTTAAACTATGGAGACACGGAGATAGTCCGGGCATACTGGCAGTGTTCCAGACCCACTAACAGACCCCCTTAGTCATGGGAAGCAGCAACACGTAGTAAATCATATTGAGGACCAACTAAAGGTTTTCAACAGCTTTGTTAATGAACTGGAAAGGTAGGAGCATGTCAGTGACATTAGCAGAAAATGTTAAATTTGGGTCTGTTGGAGGCAAAGACAAATGTGGAGATTAAAATAATCTGGCAGAATTGATACCAAATCATTCCATTTCAGGAACTATAGTTGTTGAAAAGAAAGTCACATACATTGGTCTAGTGTTTGATGCAGTCTGAACCATGCAGTCTGTTCAGAGCTCCAGAGGAACTTACCTCTTGTGAAAATAGAGCCCCGGCAGATGTATGTGAAGGTGACATCACCTGCTGGCAAGTGGCAGCTGGTACTGTCCCAGTGGCCTAAAACAGAGCTATTGATGGAAAAAGGTGCAAGGAGAGAGAAAGAAACTAAATTAATTCTAATTAAAATGCTGTCTGACATGGTCTAAGGCTTCAGTAAGATACTACTAAGTAAACAAGGCACATATTTGTTCCCAAGCTGTCTTGAGAAATATGTAAAAAATAAAAAAATTCCTAGATTCAAAACTTAATGGGAGGATAAAACAGTAGAGGAATTAAATGGATATGGATGTGGATGTGTGCTTTGTCAAAGACAAGGCAAATCAGAGTCTGCTGTTGGGATAAACCACAGAAGTGTCTTGTCCTTCCCCCAAGGAAGGTTCAGTTGCTAGAGGGACAAGCTCTGACTTTATGAAGAAGGAATTATGATCAGTGGTAGAGGCAGGAGTACAGCTGGGGCTTTCTACACAGTAAAACAACCCTGTGAGGGAGACAGCCACGTATGGCTGAGAGGCTTTCCTCTGGGGGATTCACCAGTGACATCTGTGTCCAGTTTTCTGGACTAGGTTCATATTCCTGAATTGCTTTGAGCATGCAGTACAAAGCAGAGAACAACCTTTATTATCTATTTGCAAGGAACTCTGGCCTGCCAAATTAATATTAAAGAAGCTTTCCTCGAGTACAAAAAGTTTGCTCATGCAGAAAAGAAAATCTGCGTGATTGTGAAAATGCACATTCACTTGGGTTTATTTTCTTCCAAGTTCATTTTCAGCACAGAATTTGAATTGACTCAACAAGACTAAGGAAAAAGGAACACAAATCTCAACTGGGTCGAGAGATGTAGTCCAAAGGAGGAAAGATTTCAGTGTTGCATCTCAGAGCCAATAACAGAGCTGTATTGGTCGTAGTCCCTCACTGACATGTCTTAAAATCTCAAATAAAGTGTCTGCACCAATATTCTCCTTACTGTGGCCCAGACCACAGGTTTGCAAGTGAGGTGAAGTCCAGTGTTTGAAGACAAAAGTGACTGGTGAAATGCAGGAGTCTGGAAGGAAGTGAGTTAGAAGGAATTCAGGGAGGAGTGGAGGAACCTTTAGAGGAGATTGATGCCTAAGGGCCACCACGTCTGTGAATAGACCAAACATCTGCTCATCTAATATTCCTTGGGGAAAGGAAGGAGCTGATGTTACTTTTCCTAGTGTAGCCGCGCTGCTGGACGCGCTCTGCCAAGGGCTGGGGACAGACCCGAGGGCGCACGGCGTCCTGCACTGGCTTGCCCTGGTGGTACGGGGGCTGGCTGCCGAGCTGCAGCGCTTCTCCCCCAAGCAGGGTTCCAGCCGTGCCTAGCTGGACAGTGCCGGCTTCTCTGCTGAGCGGGTTGCCCGTAGCCCGGTGGTCTTCGGCGGGACGGCGAGAACAAAGACCAAGGAGGGGCCTCTGTCCAGTGATTTCAGCTCTTTATTAAAGGCAGGGCAGCAGGAGAGGGTCCAGGGAAAGGTCCGGGAGCAGGAGCAGGAAAGAGGGTCCGGGTGAGCTGACGGTCCTGGAACAGAGCGCCGCTCTCCCAAAGATAGGGCTTTTTATGGGGAAAGGCAGGGGGGATACAACCAATGGGGGAACAGAAATTACAATATAACCAATGAGCAACCAAATATACAAGAACTTGCTAGAACATAACCATACGTGGAACATTACATAACTGGATAATAAACCAATGGAAACCACGTATGCAAACAGAAACCGAAAGGAATCATGGAATTGGTAACAGTGTCACCCTAACCAGAATCGCCGTCTCAGAGGGCAGTGTGCTGAGCTCTCTTCCACCATGGTCGAGGCTTGCTGGCTGTGGCCCTAGCCTCACACACTGCCACATCCTAGTATGTGAAGAGCTCCAGTTTCTGGGTGTGTGTCATTTGGAAATATTTAACACAGGGAAAAAGTGGTTTCAGAAGATGAGTCTTTGCACTTTATGATACACGTTATCAGTGTATTTTATAATGTTTGGAATACCTTCACAGCAAGCCATTTTGATATGTTCTGCTGAAGCTACTTTCCAATGAGAGAACAAGCACGTGAAGAAGAATAGAGGGTGTTTTTCAGATTCTCCATAAGATGATTTTGGCTTTGGTACACTTCCTTCCAAGCCCATTAAACACGATTCCCCAAAGTCAAAGCACTTCTTTCACTGCAGCAGGCTGAATGAGTCCAGAAAAGTGGCCAGTCCTGAGTTCTCAGTGCCATTTCTGGTCTCTCTTATTAATACTTTAGATACCTCAGATATTTCTTCATAGGTTCTCTGAAGGCAAGAACTGTTAAATCACATCTGTAAACTGAAGCATGGAGAATTCTTTACATGTGTAAAATTCCTTCTCGTTATATAGAGAGAAACAGTTTACAGACTGCTCTAAGTACAAGGCAAATAACTCACCAGAACAATAGGAGTAGTATATACAAGCCTCTTAGCCTTGATGATCTTGTTAGGCTACAAATGTCTGAATGACTTGCCTGGTTTGCTTGAAAGTAACTAAATTAAATGCTGTCTTTTGTTCATTAGCTGAAAGAGTTTTTTTGTAAGCACTCTACTCCAATTCTGAAACATCTGCAGATGAATGAGAAAAATAAAAGAAGGCAAAATGGCACATAAAAGGGATTTAATTCTCTCTTAAACAGAAATGCTAATTAAGGAATTCTGGCTAGCCTGGGAGATCCCTGCTCAGGGATGCTGGATATTGGACCAGAACAATATGAACATATATTTCTCAGAGCACTTATGTTACCCATAGCTCCAAAACTGGCAGTCATCCATGATCATATTCACAAGACATGATAAATTATTGTTTAATGCTTACATTGTGTAAGCAATGAAGTGTAATGAGTTCAGAGCAGAATCTGGATTTCAGTGTTCCAGGCTGAATTTACACATACGAAGACATTATTCTGGAAAATTACTGTGCTCCCTAAAGCTTGAATTCCCCTCCTGAAGCTATAGTTCAGATATGTGAAACATGCTGAGTTGCATACATCCATCAGCCCATGGGTTTCAGTGCCATCTGACATATTTTCAAACATATCAAGCTCTGTGTATTCTTTGTGCACTCCTGCTGAGACTGCAAATCCCCAGATAAATGCCTGTGCCACAACACTGAGTAGAAAGCTTTCGTATTTTATTTCCTTCAGTGCTCATTGCATCGTGCTGTTCCCTGATTGGAGGCAGTGCTTGCCTGGTCTGTGCTCTCTGAAGTCCAGCGGTGGAAGACCTGGATCCAGGGAACAGCCTAAATGCCATGTTGCAACCACTGTGTGATCCTTACAAGGTTCTTTTCCTGGACACTTTCTTTGCTTTCCACCAAGAAGTTTTGTTCAGGTGGCTTTTGCTAGCTCCCCATAAGTCTGTGGATTTCGTGATCTCCCTCTCAGCAGGGAGGCTGGATCATGATGCACCTTCACAGGCAGCTCCATAGCACCGTCTGCTCCAACCACTGCAGATGTGCAGCGCCATCCCATGGGATGTATTTTCTGCACAGGACAGCCAGGCCTGTGCTCGGCTGTAGGCAGACTCCCCTCTCAGCTGCTGCTGAGTGCCACTGCCTTCCCAGGCACATCGTCCCACCTGCAGGAGCTGACACCCATCGCAGGACCCCAGGCATACCATGTTCTTACATGCTCAGAGATAGATGTTGAAAGGTGTGTTTTTAGAGTTGCTAGCCATTTTTGTCTGAAGTGTCTGCTCTACTGTATGCTTTCTTGCTGTCTCTTACTGCCTCAAACAAGGAAGAAGCCAAGGTTTTGTGAGCCAAGTCTAATCCTGTTTACATGATGCTTTTAACTCCTGTATTACTAGTTCAAAGCATGTGTCCAAATTTAGAAGCAAGACTAATACAACCTCAGGCTTAACACTCATCAGATCTCACTAATTAAGCGTGTTCAGGCCTGGTCAGTACCAGATGGAAAGTTGTCAAAAAATGATATGCCTTAGCTAGGAGTGGTCTCAGGGGCTGCAGGTGATACATTTCTCTCAGTAATCAGCCACTGTCCCAGCCATGCTTAGCTTGGCAATCTGGAGTGTCCGGAGCAGAGTTTGGTTTAATTACATGCCTAGCACTTCACACGAGTTTTTCCATGTGGAGAGGGAACGCCAGCATGCTTTTGAAGACCAGCCTGATTTTGAAGACTAACCCAGGACTACTTGGCATTCAAATCCCCAAATTCCTATCCAGAGAACAGAGAAGTACTTCGGTGCTTCAGAACACGTGTGCTGGCCACCTGCATGATGCTATCTCCTAGTGCCATCCCCTGAACATGTAATGAAAATGAGGATGGTTTGGACTGGAGTCCTGCAGATGCTCATTTATCAACAGTCAAATACCAAAATACTTTTCTGCTGGAGATAGGACATCAATTGAGTATCAAGCTCCAAAGAGGAGAGCAGTAATCTTCTTTCCTGCATTTTTTGTCCTGCTTATCCATCTGATTCCTACACTCATCTGGCCAAGCTGCTGTTACACACTTTCCGTGTTTGAGTGAAACTCACCCTCAGTTTAAATGGCTAGCATGAGACCCACAAATGACCTGTGGAAGACTTCAGCATGAACCAGATTTATCATCATATACATGAGAGCTGAGTTTAGCCCTAAAGAAGCCTTTGCAAAAGCTTAGGGATGGTCATTCTGATACAAGTGGTTGTAATAAACTACTTTATGTAGAAGGCACAATTTTGCCAATGGCAAATGCTCAGCAACTGGGTTAGTACATATGCATGTAAAACTTCGCAGTAAACTTTTTACTACAAGCTCTTTAACTCCCTAGTTACATTGCAAAAACAAAGCTCATCCCATAAAGTGACAGAAGTGCCCACAAGGTTTATCGTATTTGCCACAAAACTGATGTGTGATCCAAAGCAAGCCGGGACCAACACCCTGAAGTAATGGTGTCCTTCTGATTTCACCCAAATTGTCAAGAAGAGATGGAAGGTAAAGGGGCAGTTTACAGGGCCGCAAACCTAAGGCAGATTCCTGCCTACAACATGGTACTTTTCTTTTAACTCTTTGTTAAGAAACATTCTCACATTCATCATGCATTTTGAAAGCATCGATCAGCTTGGCCTTTCAATAGCCAGTAAACAGCAAAAAATATGAAGTGAAAACCAAGGGGTTTTGCTAACAGTGTCTAATTCTGTTTATATAATGCTGTCAGATTGAGAAATATCAGTGCTCCCCTTGCAGCCCATCTCTGTGGGGTGCCACCAGCACCATGGGATTCTCCCAGCTCTGTGGAATGCCCCTGGCACTCTTTTGACCAACAGGAGGGAAGTGCATACGTGGGAAGGTCCCCGCACTCCAGTCCCTGCCCCATCCCCTCACCCCTCAGGTGGCCTTCCCTGGCCTCTCAACCAGCCACACATGCTGCCTCCTTTTGTAGACCCGTCAGTCAGCATAACGTCCTTGACCAGGCAAATCACAGCCACTTTTCAGCTGGAAACAATGCTCGAGCCACAACACGGCATTGTGCTCAAAGCGGATTACACAAGCAGGGCTGTCTGCCTGGCATGATATTATTATATCAATAGGACTTTTCTTTCTCCCGGAAAACGTAAGCTCTGTTATCTTTTAACAAAGAAACCCAGTGCCAACCTGCTGCCAGTCGGCACTTTTAGCACAACACTGCTGCTTTTCTTGGAAAGCACTAACAGCTATGGCTTTTTGTGACAAAAGAGTCGGGGGCTCTGCTGGGGACAGAAGGGAGAACTTCATCAATGATCTGGATTCTTCTTTTCAAATCTGGCAGTGAGCAAACCACAGAAGGGGGGTCACATGAGTAAAACCCTGCCCTGATACAAAATCCTGCTCCAATGCAAAGCCCCTGTCTGTCTGAGTGGAAAGCCCCCAGCCAGCAGGTGTGTGCAGTGGAGACAGCCCATGGATGGTGGGGTTCATGCCCCTGTGGTATCAGTGGGGTCTGCATCTGGAGCTGATGGTGAGGCAGGAGGAGGAAGAGTAGGGCAGTGGATGTAACAGTGGAAAAGTAGCACTTTCCAAGAATTGTCTTTTGCTGGTTTAGGGTTGTGTTTTGCAGTGCTCCTGAATGATATAGAGACCTCCACTGCTGGCCTACAAGGAGACACTGACAGCCAAAACATCCTCTCAGGTCAGCTGATTCTTCTTAGTCCTTGGATTTTTTACATTCAACAATTTCTAGATGTATTTTTCTCCTGAAGCAATTTTGCAACACCATTGCCCTACACCCCCTGTTTTATCTGGCTCAGGCTGTGCTATTTATTTCTCATGACATAATTCCAGTCAAGTTTCAGAGCACTTGATTCCTGTAAGGCAGCATTAAAAGGCTGTCGCTGCTGTGCCCACTGATTGTGGATTAAAAGAAACATTATTCCATCTGGCTACATCAATCTGTCATGTTCTCCCATCTGTGGTTTTGCCTGACAGTTAAATTAATTTATCATCAGAATAAATCCCTTTCAAAAAAAAGGAAAGGAAAAGTGAGGCCATTTGTTTGGTTGAGTTTAGTTTAATTTGAGATGCCTGCTTGAATATAACCAAGGAAATTTGTGAGTGGGATTCCCAGTCCATGCTGGGAAATACACCTGTCTTCACATGTACTGCAGGTGTCTGCTTGCAGGGAAGGGTTGGAAGACAAGCCAGATATGTACTGAGCTATCACAGGAACATTGTCCAAGGCATGGTCTGGACAAATTTGTCTCTGTGCATGTCAGAAGGAACCTTATTGAATCAGTGCAGGCCTTTGGCATAAATCTAGCATGTGCTTCATCTGGAGGCAGTGTGTTTGAAAATGCCAGGTTACCCTAGGTCCTGTTTTAAAAGGCGACCCTGTAGAAGAGGCTGATTTACTGGTGCCTATCAGCATCTGTAAATACATACATTTGCTGCATAGAATCCATGCTCTTTAGCATAGATTTTTCCTGTCCTTCTCTATTGTTCGTCTATGGGTTGTATTTCCAGAGAATAACCCTCTTTCCAATTTGAAATTATCTAATCCTAAATCTTTCAGTCCCTGCTGGTTTGGCAGTCATCCCATCTACTTCGTCAACTTCAGTCTTCTCTGTGCTTCTCCTTGTACTAGATGAGACATTTCCTTTCTCCCTGTGGTACCTAGTCTGCCTGGGCCAGTATTTGTGGAGCTGCTTATGCACCTTGCCATGTGGATAGGAAGGGGCTTGGAGCCCTCACACAAGCCAGAAGTCCTGGTTGCCTTGAGATGGAGTGTGTGTACAATGCAAATGAGCACCATTCTCCAGCAGGTCCCCATTCTGCTGCAGTGCATCTCCCATGAAAAGGTGACCCAGAACTGGGTCAGAGATGCTGGATGTACACTGGAATAAATCGCTGAGCCTCTGAACATGAATGAGCCAGTCAACTGTAGTTCATTACCACCTTAGTCATTACTTTGCAAATATTTGGACTTCTGCCAGAATTCATCAACATATTTCTGGATTCCAGGAGTGTCAGGAATTCATACCAGCTGTTCATTAGTCTCTGCTCACCACTCAATTTACTCATGCTAGGGAATGTCGGTGTTTGCTTAGAGAATTAGAAACCATACTGGTTCATCCACAAGGCACCCCAGTCACAAAGGTTCCTTAGTGGAGCATGTTAGTCAACTTTTTGTAGGACACCCATAGGCGGAAAATTATTTGCCCAGATGGTCAGCTAATGTTTAAAAAAATACCCCAAATGCTTCAGACTCATTTCCCAAAACTACACACTCCCTGCTGCGTGACTGCCCTAAGTGGCTCTAACCAGGGGGATCTGCAGGGGGCTGGTGCTAGGCTTCTGCCTGTCACTTAATTGCTGCTCAAAGCTTTTTTGAGTGTCTGCTTGTCATTTCAGGGGTACTTCAGGCCCAAAGTCCACATGGCGCAAAGTTCTGGAGCAGAGCCCAGAATCACCTCCTGCCTCATTGCACTGCTGCATCCAACTCTGTCTCATGAGGTGACCTGACAGCCTAACTCAGGTTCACTTATCTTTCCTTGAAGATGGGGACAAGTGACTTGCATTGTATGAGACCAGCCTCAAAGTTTACCATCACCCAGTGATGGGGCCGGTGCTCTTTGGAAGGAGAAAGGAGAAGAGGCAAAGCAACCTGATCAAAACAGACTCCTCACTTCACCACAGAAATACATCTAAGTCCCCAGCATAGGACTCGATGTGAAAGACTTGCACAGACATATTCCTCAAAGACTTGCACACTCCTGCAAGGCTTTTCTTGGAACTAAGAGGTTGCAGCAGCTGCTCCTTTCATGATTTGGTCTGAAACAAGTAATTGGCTATCTCTCAGTGACTCTGCTGTGTGCAGCTTAGCCAAAGCTGCCACCTGTCTTGAGTCACTGAAGGGTGGAAACGTCAGCTGGGACACAGCCTCTCCCATCAGCTGGTCCTGGATGGGTTCCCTCATCAAACACAGACCTTTGCTGGCTTTGTTTAGTGCCAGCATCTTCTTTCTTCTGTTTGTTCCTTCAGCATTATGGATGAAAGTGCACAGCCCTCTTTTACCAATGAGCACTGCCCCAAGGAATAAACATTTGAGAATGGGCACGTGGCCCAACTCAGCTTCTCTACCTTTGCTCTCGACAGCCGAGTGCCCGTGGAATGGCACTTTCTGCCCTGTGCCTCCTAAGGATATGCAGGAAGGAGAGTGACATCCAGGGGATCTCTTTATGTTAGGAGTATCTGCTCCAACAGGCAGCATTACCTGGTTATGGTATTTGGGGCTGGATGTTTGTAGGTGTTGCTCATTTACAAGAGATGGGCTTGGCTCTGAACCAAATGTTCCCAGCATATAGAATGCATTTCATAATCTCACTCATGTCCATCTTTGCTAAAAGGTCTCAAGTGGAAAACTACTGAGGAGAAACTAAATGGTGAATGTGGAGTCCAGTGTACCAAACATTTGTGCAGATGGAAGGGAATCACCTCTATTACAGGGAGATAAAGAAGGTACAAACATAGAATTTAACTAAATGGCTGATTTTCTCCAGTTAGTCCAAAGGAAAGCTCTAATTTCCCTAGAAAGGACAAAAGAAAGAAAAAAGCACAGCCCAAGGGAAGGGAGGAAAGAAAGACATTAAAAAGCATAAGACAGTATTTCCCATTATGAAAGGGGCTTTTTGGAAACATAATGCTCAGAACTACATTATTACAAGATTTCTTGTGATTTATGACAAATCTTATAGCTGACAGAAAATACTTGACATAATTCAGTTAATATTACAAAAGGTCTTTGGTACAAGCTAGCACAAGCTTTAAACTTTCAACTTTAGATAAATTAAAATTCTTACACAAAGAGCCCATAAAGACAGCGCGTGTCCCAGCAACATCATGAGTGTTACGGTGGTTATGTGGACATACACAAACCAGTTGCTGGCTTTTTGGGATTGTCCTTTAGTCTACTGTTTCAGAGTAATCTTGTAAGTTAACTAAGGAAAAGAAACCCAAAATTCATATGCATTCTTACTTTCAAAAATATAAGCAATCATTGCTGCTCGTTGAACACTGAAATCTGCTGTCAGACAGTTCAGTGTCAATCCCAATGGACATTGCTTTTCTCAAAATACAGAGCTTCTGGGCATAGGAGGCCACAACAAACCCACACAATTACTCACCAAAAAAAAGCATTGTCCCAAGATACAAAATATAGATCACTGCCCTGGAAATGCAGACTGGGGACTGACCCTTCACAACTGCGATCTGAGTCACTGTTGGCTTTTCTCCAAGCTCTGTTTCAAACCTGTGCTCTTGGTTCCATCTCTGACTTCTTTTGCAGACTGGCATAGTTTGATTTCTTTCTTTGTATCTTTATTCCTACTCCAGAAATGTATAAAAAATAATGCATTCCACATCTCCTTGCCTTTCAAAGAATAGTGAAGTTTGCTCAGATTTAGTGATGTGTTGCTGCAGCAGTGAGGAACATGCTGTATTTTAAATAAAGCAGCAGATCAAAATGAGTGTTGCTTTATGTTGGAACACTTTAGAACAGAATCTTTAGTCAAATGGCTTAAAAAAATTGTTTCAGACAAGTATAAAAATTATTTTATTTAAGCCCTTACAGGAAAAAACCAAGCCACTAACATGTTTGCTCTTTTCTTTTCTCTGGCCTTTCTACATTAGAAAGGAGAAATAAAGACTGCAGGGTAAGGGAGAAACTTCAGTTTAAATCAGAAAATATGAAAGCAATATTGCTTTAGACATTGAAAGATGGGTAGAGAAAGAAAAAGTACCCCTTTTAATTCATTTTAAACCATATCAAATCCCAGAACTTGTTCTGCATCCATGTAGGCTGGAAAGGGAATCCATGTCTTGAAATACGCCTAGAAATCAGAAATTATTTTCTTATTAAAAAAAAGAGACACTTCAAACACATCAACATGTTTTTATGGAACAAAAAAATCCTATTTCATCTGACCTCACTAGACACTACTGCTGTCATGGCAGACCTCTGCTAGATACATGTATTGAGCTGGTGGCTTCATGCTTTTTTCTGTTCCCTCTTTCATCTCCTACTTCTCTCCTTTGTTCTTCGGTGACTTTCTGAATGGCAGCTTGGTTTTTTTTGGCTGTCTCTCAGGAACCTCAGTCGACATTGGATCAATGGATCTCATCTTCTTTGATTTCAAACCAATTTTAAACCTGAGCCATTTGTCCTGTGGTGTTCCCACTCCTGCCTGCTCTCCAGAAGCTCAGACGTATTTAGGCAAGGGCAGTAGGGTGCCAAAATACCTCCCAGTTTGTGGTCCCTGAGCTTTGTCCTGGCTGTCCCCTCTGTTGCAGGGCACAATGCTGCAAGTGCTCTGGTTACACAAGGCTGCTACAGCCCATGGCCTGATCCTGGCATGAAAGAGTGACCTGGGGGCACCCCATGTCCCAGCCAGCATTGCTAGAAACCCCCTCCCCAAGGCAGCATTTTTCTTGGGGGGCATTTGGGGTGGGTGGGCTATTTCAGTCTGTAACCTCCTGTAGGCATTTCTGAGCCAGGTATCTGTAGTGGGGATTAGGATGTCACTGGCCTACAGAAGCAGTAGAAATTCATCCCAACCACCCAGATCTGCTGTGATCTGTGCAGGACATGAGGAAAATTTTTTTACTTCCTTGAAAACCCTTGCACTTGGAAAATCCTCCCCTTGCCAACGATAAAGTGAAGCCCTGGTCTCCAGCCTGGCTGTCAGACTGTTTCTTTGCTGAGCTTCTGGCAGCTTATATCCATGGCCCTGCCCAAATTTCACAGTCACTCCAGCTGTTAGAAATGTCTAAATTTATCCTGTATGTAATGTGAGTAAGTGGCTTTGTATCAGCCCATATCTCTCCAGATGTTTGAGTATCTCATCTGTCAGGAATGTATTTAGAATTTTGTCCAATGCCAAAATCACAAAGCTATAAAAAAATATTTTCATCCTTAATAACTCCTGAATCTTTCTGAAATTTCCTCTTAAGCATTGCTTATCTCTCTTCATGCTTTTCCGGTGCTTTCTGCTTCCAAACCAAGGAGAACATTATCTCAGTCATAACTCAGTCATTCAATGTCCCATCTCTGAGAATGGCCAAGACCTGGTGAAGAGCCAAGTAAGCTCAGAATGGTAAGCTATGAAATCAAATTATTTGACCATAATTAGAGATATTCCCCAGAGTTTAGTGTCTGCTCTGTGTCTTAAAAAAAGTTTTTGATCCTGTCTATGGCTACAGACTCTTCATTCATATGCAAGTATGTATGTGTTTATTTGCTTCTCTTAAAAATCTTAGCTCCGCAGGGCAGCTAAGATAGTCTGTAAAGATAGAGAAACTGGAAATGGGAAAAGGAGTCTCTCATGTGTCTCACTCTTACAGTGCTGTGATGTCCTTATATTATCCATTATTAATGTTTTTAATGGAGTTGGAAATCCCCTAAATTCTTTAATTTGTTCTTTCATTACATCTTTCATTTAATTTTTCCTGGCATTCAGTTATAACTTTCTTTTGTGTGCACAGCTGCACACTGTACTGCCTTGGACAACCATACCATGACTCATTTACTATCAGTATCTCTCTCCAGTCGTTGTCAGCAAGATCAGCCTTCATTGTCTCTCCTTCTAGCAGAGGTCTGTCCTCCCTCTTTGTTTTCTCCTGTTCATGTATGAATCCCATCACCTTGTCAGCATCTTTCCAACAGTGGGGTTCCACAGCTGGTGAATAGCCCTCTAGGTCCTGTCTGAAGGAGTTTTTCTGTTACAGAAGAGAGCTTAGGGCAAAGGGAACATTAATTCATTGCATGGGTTGTTGGAGGGCAGTAAGTCCAATCCTCTCAGCATCAAAACTCAAGCTAAAGGACTAGTGTTGACTAGGGCTTAGCAGCGCTTAAGTAAGTAGGAATGCAATTTCCAGTGGGACTGGGGCCACAAGGAGACAGAAGTGTTGCAGATCAGAGTGTTCTGTCATCTTCTTTTCAGGCATCCTGCCATCTTCTTGTCCATATTTTCCTGAGTGAGCTGTCAGTGCTCACTGTAAGGAGATGGAGAAAGCTGAGTGCCCAGGCTTGGGACTGCAGCAGTCAGGACACTGGAGATCCAGCACATGAGCAGATAATTCCTCATGTTAGATGGATCTGTAGGTCAAATCAGCATCCACCATATCTGTCCAAGGGGTTTTCTTTAGACTCTTATGTCCCTATCATGTGCGTGGCTTATAGGTGCCTGAAGGACTGGTCACTCGTGTGAGCCTGTACATGCACTGGGTGCTGGAGTGCTGCTGATGCTCACCTGAAGCAGAGCTCCAGTCTAGTAGTCTTTGAAGGAAATCTCATTCTCATGTGCCAGAACTACTCTGCAAATCCAGCCAGTGAGTAATAAGTGGAGATTTTCAGGGAATTTGTTTACAAACTGCACTACTACTCTTACAATGCCAAGACTACTCCCATGTTTGCCCGTCAGAGATTTTATGGTCACAATGGTGGAAACATGCCACTGCATTGCTGGACTTTGTTGTTTTCAGATGCTGAGCACAAGAGTTGCTTTGTCACTATGCTTGTCCTGTAAAGGGAGGGTTTCAAGGCTATCAATGGACACTTTCTAAGAAGTCTAGACTCATTTTATAAAGACAGGAAGCACAAAGAGTGATTGTCTAATATTTTTTCATTCTGCAGATCACTTGGCTTTAGGACTCGCGTTTTATAGCACAAAAGGATTCTATAATGACCCAGAAGAGTACAGTCTGTCATGCTTGAGCATTTCTTTTATTATTTGTCTAATATTCTTTAGGGGAAATTACTTACACACAATCTTATACTAATTTTGTAAAAAAAAAAGATACCAGCAGAAGGAGAATGAGAGAAGAGAGTGGATATGAATGATAGATCAGGAAAGACAGATATCAAGTGTAGACTACAGGGATTGGTGTTGTTAACCAGTGTTTACTTCTGATGGTAAGAAGTGAAGGATGGATCTAGACTGCAACGTGGGAAAACAAAGCAAGGTTGAGACTCAAGAAGAACTTAGAGTAAGGAAGAAAACAGCAAGAGAAGATCAAGAAAGAAACAATAGAAATGTAATCTCATTTAATTTTATTTTCCAGCCCAAATAGACTTTTTTTTCCTCCTTAAAGTATACAGTATGTGTTTCAGCTGATAAGTTTAGGACAAGGAGAGAAAAACCACCCCTGTCAAAGCTTTCATTGACTGAGAGGTGCTGTTTGGAGTAGCTGAAAATATTTTTGGGTTAAGAACATAGGTTTGGCTATAACAAGAAATAATGATCTGGAAATGCTAGAATAAACCTTTTCATAACGTCCACAGCAATTTTTGGTACTCATTTGTGTTATTGGCAAAAGTTTAAATTCAAGCAGCAATAGTATCAACACTGACTGCTGCTGGTGTCATCCCATTTGAAATAGCAGTACATCCAGGATGCACCTTGAAAAGGTTCAAGCCTTTTCACTATCTGCAGACATTTAGACCTCTATCTCCTACCATACTGCTTTGGGTTGTGGTGGGTACTTTGGGATGTGCTGCTTTTCATTGCTGCTGCTTACTCTGTACTTCTTTGCATATACATTTACTTTGCACTTGCATGTATATCACTGTACAGATGGACCATTACTCCTAATGCGGTGCCCAAAGCGCCAGGTGATAAAGCCATCCTCTCATGCACAATCTCTCTGCTGCAGCGGGCTGTGAAATTGGTAAAGAAACCTAAAAGAAAAAACACTGAGAACAATTCAGCCTACACTAGCTGTTTGGTTAGGATGTTTCCCTGAGAAGGAAGTTTAATTCTGCCGAGGACTCAAACCAATACTTTACTGTTCATGGATGAAGCCATCTTTCACTCCTTTAGCTGCTTTGGGAACTTGGCATTTCAGCAAAATGGCAAATAGGAAAATTTCCAGGCACCACAGTCAGTAGCAACATCTAAGGATATGAAGTGCTCAAAAAATCAATGACATTCAGATTTTCATTTCAGAAATAAGAATGGTATGAGTCACATTGGTTTAATGAGAGGTCATCCAAAAAGAGAACAACCACATTTCTGATCAGATGATGAACTGAAAAAATAGCAACTAATTCAGTCCTTGGTAGTGGTTTTGTTTTTCTTTAAAATTATGTTTCCATGGCCTAGAAGTGCAACAGAAGCACCCCAACTCTCAGTGGTTTCAGGGCCTCACCTCTGAGACAACTTGGAAATCCAGGAGGATTGACATGTAATGTTTGCCAGGGAACTTCAGCAGTCTCAGCTAATGAACAAGCTGAATCTTCCCAATGTAAACATCAAAAATAATCAAACTTTAAGAAGCAGCTGTGCCAGCTGACCCCAAGCAGCAAACCTGGGCAGGGAACCAAATCAAGAGCAACAGCAAAAAGAGAGCAAACCCCCTCAGTTTTTGGATGTCCTAGTCTAAGCATGCAAACTCCTCCAAAAACAGTGTAAAAATATCCCAATTCCCCACTGAATTAGCATACCCTTATGAGCAAGAATGTCAGGGCTGTTTAGAGAATGGTCTTATTCATACAAACTAAGCATCTGGCTGGTATCTGTCCCTTTTTGTGTGCTTTTTCCTCCCCTTCCAAGCACAGTGACAGCACTTGAAGGAGTGACTAGTTGCCCAGCAAAAGTGATCTTGAACCACTGTATATCAAAGTTACCCTGCAGGAGTTTAAAGCAATCACCTGAAGAAGTCTTGCCTGTTGAAATGTCTTTTAAGAGTCCACGGGCCTTTGCTGAAAGATGTCAATGAACTAATGCATCTGGCTGCATGTAGGTGTGGCAGCCCCTTCTGCTCTCACGTAGGACCCAGTGCCCAAAGCCCACTTGCAGAAGAGATTTGGGCAATTAAGGCCTCACAGCCCTACAGCAGCTATATTTTCTGTTCTTCCTGTGAATTTACCACATCACCCTGGTGTGTGCTGGTGAGAAGAGGCTGTGCAGAGTGAAGCTGGCTCAACTTCTCTTTCTTCGCTGAGAACTCCCAAACCACTTGGGTAAAGGTACACAGACAGCATGTCCTGGGGTAACACTTTACTGTCACTTTACTGCTATGTGCTGCAAAGTGTCTCCAGATCCCCATGTTCCTGCTGGATGTTGTGGGGTCAGAGGCACACACACCAGGGCCTGGAAGTCTGAGCTGCTTTGAGGAGGATGGAGAATCCCCAGAGGACTCTCTCAGAGATGATCAGGCTTTTTTCTGGCCATACTGATATTTCATGTCTTCACTGCTGCCTGCAGCATGGCTTAGAGGTACCAAAGCCAGCTGTAAGCAAGAGCTTAATGCAGGCTAATTTAGCTTAATTGCTCTATTTTCAACCAGAGCAAAAGTCATGAGGCCCCTGGCATCCTTAACATGTGTAGGAATAAAGCAGCTGGGAATAGTGTTACTTAGGCTGGCTCCCTGGCTATCTTCCCACTCCGTACGTGTTCTATGTCCAGACACACTGAACAACCAGGGCTGTCATAAATCGGCTGTCAAAAAATTATGTTTAAAAGTTCCCTAGTGATCCAAGCTTGAAAGCAGCCAAAGGGTGACTGGAGTACATGTAGACTCACATGCACAAACTACATGAATCCATAGCTCTGCTATGTTCTGGTGCCACAACAGTACAGACACAGCACATTCCACATTTATTGAGCTCTTTCTGTTTAAAGAGAGAAGTGCTCTTCCATTTCCACTTCAAGACACTAATTCATTTGACTACATGATATACTCCAGATAATTTGCTCGCTGCCTGTTAGACGTACAGAAGAAATTCTCTTTTAAAGGTGTTTTTTTCCACGAGCCAGCACTCAGTGATACTCCCACCCTGCAGCATGAGATCTGACTGCAATGAATGTACCTCAACTACCATGAGCTTCTTCTAGAGTTAGATCTTTCCACTGCACCCCATGGTGCTTGACCAGTATCTTCCTCTGAGCCAGGACTCTGGCTCCCTTGGATTATTCCTGATGTTCTGGATGCAGATACTTTGTTTTCCAAAGAAAGGAGGGAAAATAGACCTTCTGCAACACACCTCTTTGTCAGGAGAGCTTTCCCATCAGTACAGGACAGACATAATTTCTGTCATGTTTCTGTGGAGTCTCTACAACACAGAGGGAAAGGAGGAGGACAGTCAGTCACGTCCCTGCCCCTCTCTGGCCATGCTGACACACTCAGAACTGTGGCTCCTTCCATCTTTGCTGCTGATTCATTGGTACAAACTCCCTATCACTTCTGTGTGGGGCTCTGCCAGCCCTTGGAGGCTGCACCACATGTCCTGCAGCATGTAGGGTGGGAGCCCTTGCATTGCTGCCCAAAGGAACTCAGGCTCAAGGAGAGACCAATGCCCACAGTACCTCTTAGACCCAGGGAGGAACTTTCTATTCCAACAGCTCGTTCAATCAAGTGCAATCATTTAATCAATGTTTTTCCACATATCTGACAGTCATATCTGTTTCTTTTTCAATGGAGTCCAATGAGATCATGAAACAGTAATGTACTTTCTTTAAATGCTGCCTTTATTGCTATGTTTGATAAATTGTCATTATTTAAATTGACCTGGAATACCTGAAGGGGGTCATTTACAACCACCTAACACTCCTTAAGTTTGCCATGAAACCACTGATAAATGCTTGTTTGACCATTTCTAAACTCAGTTTGTCAGATTTCCATTGCTCATCCTGTTGATCAGGCAGACAGAGGCATGTTTTTCCAGTCTTGCTTTCTACTAATACCGTCTTTCCTCCGCATGAGTAGTGATTGTAACTGAAGGCTATTAAACCTCATGTAACTCAAATGTAATGTGGTTCTTGAACAGTCCCACTGTGGAAGCAGGTTCAGCAACAAGTCACTGTCCTGGAGGAAGCCCTGATCATTCAGTGCTCACTCCTGGCTTGTGAAGTGAGATTTTAGGCTGCTTTTCTAAATTCATTCTGTGTTTGCATCTGAGAATCCCTGTGGCTGTCTCTGCTTCATTACCTTTCTGTAAGGTATGCTGCAATAGGCTTGTTCCTCCACTTTGGTACCAAATTACCATTGATCAGATCACCAGGGAAGAGCTGGATGCTTTGAGAGTCCCCAGGATGCCTGGGCTTCTCAGCAACGTAGAGTTGAGGAGGATCACTGAAAGGTGATGCTCATAAATTGAACCAAAAGGTAAAGAGAAGATGCCAAAGAGGGTGGCATGGCCTCACCAACACCTGTGTCCCATACATCCAAGGTCCCACAAAAGGGTCCTGCTGAGAGATGTCCCAGTTGAGAGGTGGGAGCAAACACAGATGTGTTGCCTTCCTTTCCCACCAAAAAAGGCACAGAGGGGACCACAGCACGATGGGTTCTGTGTCCATACATGTATTAACACCTGCTGGTAGAGCACAACTCCCTTGGTCACCCTGAACCCCAGCTTTGGGGGTTTGGCTCATCTTACATCAGTGGTGAGGCAGATCAATGCCAAGAGTCGTTCGCCCATCAGGAATTGAGCAACAGACTGTGGTATTCCATGGCCAGCCAGGTGTTTCTTGGAGATGAAAGATGTGCCAACTGCTACACTTGATGGTTTTCCAGCACAAGGCAGCATCCAGACTGGCTTGTGGCTTGGAGGGTAGTGGAGAGTGACAGCAGGTTTCCTCACCTAACTCTTTTCCCTTTGTATCCCCAGCCCACTCCTCCACATCCCACTGCTGTGGCTACTGCTGGCTGCTGGGCTGTCCTCTGGCACTCTACTCTCAGCTTTGGGATCAGGTGCCAGGGCTGAAACAAAAGCCAATGTGAGGGCCTGGGAGGGCTATGCCCAGCCTCGTCCCACTGCCAACCCCATCGCTGCTGGCCACAGCCAGCTGTCTCACCATCCTGGCCACTTCTCACTGCCTCGGCTGCTCTCCCTGGCTGCCAGGACTGTTGTGGAGACTTTCTGCTGACTAGATGCTGAAGTTGGCAGAGGTGGCATTCAGGAAGCAGCCAGCAGGTTAATCCTCCTAATAATTCGTAGCTTGAAGGACAGAGCAGAGAACTGACACAAAAAGCATCGATCCTGTGGGTTTCTATGGCATTTAGATTTCATCCTGTTCTTGATATTTGCATATCAATTACCCAGGGAAGGAGGGGAGTAGGAAGGGCAGAGGTTATGTGGGAGCTAAGAAAACAGTGACAGCAATAGTCCAGCAAGCACAGGTCTTATTGCAAAAAATTATGCTGACTGCCTACCAATACTTTTCTTTCTTTACCAAGTCCTCCCCATCTCTTTCTGTCTTTTGCTTTGCTTTTTTTCCTCCTGAATCCCCTATAAATGGAGCACGGGCAGATTAGCTGGTTGCCCTTCATTCCTGCTTGTCCAAAATGGACAGTAAAAAGAGAGGGAGAGAGAAAGGGCAAAAAAAAAGCCAGAATGCCTGGAGGCATGGTTCGTGGATAAAAAACAGCTGCACATGAAAAACAATTGATGTGAGATTTGAGCTATTACAACTTGGAGAATGAAACACCAACTCAGCCCTTACTTCCAGAAAGATGGCAAAACCTTTAATAAGTATTATTGAAAGTAGGGTTTGGAGTTGGATTTTTATAGCACTGGATGTAGAGAATTTAACGCACTTGGATCCAGCCCTGTGCACTGCCAGGCAATCCCCTGCAGTACTAGGCTTGGGAGCTGACCTTTCTTCCTAAAACAAATCCCTGTCAGAAGCCATTTTGGTGCTGTTAGTCAGAGAAGTGTAGCAGCTATTGGACCTCCTCGATACCTGAAACAGCCTTAACCCTCTCATCCCTCCCATGAATCCCAAGAGAGGACTGTAAGTGGAAGCAATACCTTCTTTCATGACCAGGTGATGAACACTTGCTGGAGCACAGGTGACCCTTTGACTGGTGTGGGAAGACCCGCTTGCACACTGAAAGGACCAATATACACAGATTCAAAACCAGGTAATAAACAGATTTTTCTGTAATTAATAAATGGATTTATCATTATGTGCCATGTGCAGAAGTCTATCCAAGGACTGTCATAGTTTTGCCCCATAAAACATGAACTGCCATGAAGTGAGTAACTCCAGAGTTTCTTCTTCCTCTCTTTTCCAGGTTCCTGACTGACCCTTTGCTTTTTTTCCCTGTGGTGGGGAAAAATACCGTTTTCCATCTGCATTACAGTCTTCTGAAGAATAGCACTATCACCACCATAATCCTTCTGTGACTTGACTTCCAATTACATTGAATTCCATACATCCCATGAAAGTGCTCACATTCTTGTACGCACGGTGGTCCAGCATGCAAAATACTCAGCTCCAACAAGTTAAGTAAGTCAGTCACTGGATACAGGGCAAAATAAGGGCACTTTGGCTCCCTTGTTCTCTCCAATTGTTTGTAGGGTGATGTAATGCATCACAACTCAGCTTTAATGGGAATTTTTGGGTCACAGAGCACTGGAACAGATTGCCCAGAGAGGCTTTGGAGTCTCCCTCATTGGAGATATTCAAGAACTGTCTGGACACAATCTTGTGCAATGTGCTCCAGGATGACCCTGCCTGAGGGAGGTTGGACCAAATGATCCACTGTGGTGCCTTCCAATCTTACCTGTTCTGTGATTCTGTGATACTGTGAATATGGAGCTTTAATCAGTAATGGTTACTCTGGGTTTTCCTTTGGTTTATTTTCATACAGAAAATTTACGAATCAAGATGTTTCAAAATCTCATGAATCAGTGAAAAGTTTTTGTTGCTCATTGGATGACGGTTGAAAGATTTTCAGTGATTTGGAAAGAAATGGATAAGTACAAGAATTAACAATGTGTTGTAATACAAAGGATTAAAAATGTGGTACCAAAACAGAGAAGAGGGAGATGACTTCAGACCCCATCCAAAATCCACTGATCAGATGTCAACTTCCATTGACTTCAGTGGGCTTTGAATCAAAACCATATTTTTTATTGAAACAAATTTCTATTCCTTTCTACAAAGCTCTTTTAGCATGTTTAAATGTGTACATGGTACATCAACATCTGTTCATGGCTAGAGGAGCAGATAGTCTCCTGAAAACTGCAACAGCCACAAGATCTGGATGAGCAAAATTCCCACCAAAATCAAAAGGGCTGCTAATCTGTTGCAAGCTGACACAAAAGAAGGACACAGACACCTGTTGAAGAGAGAGCAAAGATACTGGGTCCGAACTGGGACGAACTTTATTTTATATGTCTCTTAGAAACCACAGTGGATTGGAGCTCACCGCCCCTCAATCACACTGGTCAAAGGAAATGTCCATCAAACTTCTCCGCCCAGGAGAAAGGAATGTAAATAATAAACTACCGTTACAAAAACATGGTTATGTTTACAGAGAATGTGTGAGAAACAGTTACAGAAGAATGAAAACATCAAGAACTGCAAAACTCAGGGCAACACTAATCCAATAGATCCTTTGTAGAAACAGTATCATCACCATTTCCTACACAGTAGAGCAAAGGACCAGTACAACTGCTGAGCAGTGTGTGAGATACATCCAGTCCTGACCAGAGAACACCTGAAAGGGTCCCTCAGTGAAAAATAATCAACAAACTAAAAATAAGCATCTCTAGAGCTAAAGCATGTAGGTAATTGTTCAACTGGAATTGCTGCCCTGCAGTTATGCTGCTTGGCAGAGACTGCTCTGATCTGCCTCTCATCTTTCCACCAAATTGTGCTCTCTTTGGGTACCAGCTCTGCTCCTTGCACAGAACTGAGCAGGCCAAGCCCAGCTCATGGAGGAGCAGTGAATGAACTGGCAGGCTCAACAGAGCACACGTCACACCACTTAAAATAGTCAGGCACGTCTGAAGGACTGCATCGACCCCAAGGGCCTCCTGTTAAACTGTAACAGGAGTTCTGCATACTTACATGGATGCCAATAGAGAAAATGCTGATCTTTGAACAAGCCTCTAGTTAAAAAGTAAGTTTGATTGTTTGAATTTTTGAGATTTTTTTATGACAAAAGTCTAAACCAGGTGGCTCTAACTGGGTGGTAGGTGAGGTATTTCTCTCTGTGGTCTGCTTCTAAAATTAGCTTAATACACTTACTTGAAAGTGTTACTCCCAGCTCATCCTTACCCTTGGCAGGGTGCTTGGGGAAGAGACTCACTAAGGATCCTCTCTCCTCACATGATTCAGAGGCCAGGATTTCACTCTGATAGACAAGGCCAAAAGGCTTTTGCTTCCTCTCCTCAGGGGTAGCATCATGCACTTGAGGACCTCTACCAAAGCAGCAGACTCCTTCCCTCAGGTTACCTCCTCAGCATCTCTGAGAAGGCAGAGGCCATGTCCCCAGGCCTGTCATCCCTGCTATTATCTATTGAGGGAACATCATTGCTCCTTAAAGAATTAAGTATAATTGAGAAATGCATACACCAGATAGGTGATCTTCACATTTCTGGGCCTTGCCCTCTACCTGGCTATCTACAAGCACATCGCAGGAATCATAGAATCACAGAAAGGCTTGGATTGGAAGGGACCGAATGTTATCTAACATCAACACCCTGCCATAGGGAGGGACACCTTCCACAAGCCCAGCTTGTTCAAAGTCCCATTTGCCCTGGCCTTGGACACTTACAGCGATGGGGCAGCCACAACTTCTCTGAGCCACTCTGTCCCAGTGCCTCACCACCCTCACCATGAAGGGTGATAATGTATTATTGAATGACAGCTGTAAACATCTCTTGCTCTTCTTTAACTAGTAGTACAGTATGAACCCAAAAGCTTATGATTTTGAAGAAAGTTTGGGGAGAGGTGAACATTCGCCTCCTTGTAACTGTGTGATTTTTCTCCTCTGGGAACTCAAGACAGACAAACACTGACAGACGAAGAAAATAAAACTGTGCTGAAACCGCTCTGTGCACTTCCTACCCTCTGCTGAACTCCCAGCAGCCCTGTGAAGCAGCAGGCAGCAACACCTGCTCTGGGAAGGTGCCCACAGTTCATGGCCATGTACAGCTCCACAGGATGTTTTCAGCGAGCCACTGGCTTGCGTGCACTCCTGGCTGCACGGGTGTGCAGGTCCCATGGGGCCTCCAAGAGCCGGGAAAGGGGTGTCAGGAGGATATGAGCTCCCTGTGGCCAGAGCTGCAGACTGTGTGGCCTCCAACAAGTCAAACAAATTCATCTAGGAGGAGTGGAACTGCTAGGCAGGAAAGTGCAACTCATTCATTTGGCTTATGAAAACTGAGGCACATGAGCCAGGCAGCATCTCAAAGGAATGGGATTATGCTATCAAGCTCTCAAATGTTTGGATTCTCAAGTTGACTTTTGGATGTCGTCTCTGAGGTTATCTGGAAATTGTCCTTTATTCTTTCCAGTTTTCTATTCAATTAATCTGTTTCAGCAATATCAGGCCTCTTGCCCCTGACAATGCTGTGAGTATGTCCTTACCACATGCTCTTTCTCTCTCCTGTCCCCACTATTGCACACCCACTGTGTAGCCTCTCTCCTCTCATTTCCTCTCACTGGCCACTGCTCTTCCCTCTTCCAGTTTAAGCCTGAGCATTGCACTCTCCCTCTCCAGCTAGTGATAGCACCATTCATCTCCTTCAAAATTTTTGTTCTGCAGTTTTTCAGTCCAGATCACCTCCTTCCCTCCTGCCTCAGGGATTTCTCCAGAGCCATCCTCTGTTCCTGTCAGCCCTGTCTTCTCTCCTTTCAAGCAAATTACTCTGCTGCTTATGAACCTCAACCTGCTCTATGCTCCTGATGCCAAATGGGTTGACACAGCAGTGAGGTCTTGCTCAGGTCCACCCAAACTTATCACCCTACAGCAGGCTTATCACCTGGCACTGTTGACATAGAAGGAACTATGAGTTATGAATTACAATGGAGATAAATTCTTCACCTGTGTCTTGCACTTTTCATTTCCCAGCCCTGCATAATGTGACTGCTGCAACCTGTCTGTAACAACACAAACCCCTATATGATTCCTTGGCAACACATCATCGTTTTGAAAGATGCAAGGCAGAAAGCCTCCAGAACACACTTTTCCTCCATGGCCACTGTCATGGGGAGGCTCAGAAGCGTGGGACCAGCCCTCACCATGACAGTCAGGCTGCAGGACTGGCCCCTGAGTAGCTCACAAGTATCTGTGGGGACTCAACAGGTGCCGAGGGGCTAGAAGTCCCTGTCTAGACACTCTCACCTAGAGAGCAGAGAAAACGACAGGAGCAACAAGAGCAAAATGCCTCCCTGTGGCATGTAACTCAGCACTGAGAAATCAGAAAGATGACAAAGATCAACCTGCCTGTACCTTTTAAGGTAAAGACATAGAGATAGCACTGCCCATGAGTCAGATGTTTGACTGCTATGAGTAGATTATGGACTAAATACCTTTCAGTGAGCATTTTGGTGATGATATAACCCTAGCAGCTTGAAATGCGTGGCACTTTTGAAATGCGTTACAGGAGGCAGCATAGCAGTCTTAAGACAATGTCATGCTGCTGTTTAGAAACAGAATTGTTCTTAAATTGTCCAAGTTCAAAGTGCAGAGAATGGCATATGCAACATTTTGTATCTCTTGCAACATGCTCACCTCCCAGATTAGATTCAGGTAAGTGAAAAAAAGTGACTGCTCCGAAGTGCTCCACCCTTGCTCTCCAAATGGTTCTTTGCCGAGACCTAAAATGGTAATGGTCTGATTTCGAAAAGTAGATGTTACTGTGTCTTTTCCTACTTTCAGAGCCCAAAACAGCTGTTGAGGTATGGTGATTGGTGCTATTGAAGCCATCAAACCACATGGGAGCTAAGCCATAGATGGCCAGTTCCCAGGAGAGAAGGGAAAAACCGCTTATGTTTACGTGGCTTCAGTTACGAGAAGAGCCGATAAAACAAGAAAAGTCTTCAAAGTTGTGAGCAACTCACTTAAATCGCTCTCTTGAAACCGACCCGGGCCGGGGGAAGGCTGCGTTTTGCAGCTTCGGTTCCACCCTCTCCGCCCCGACAGCGCGCCCGGGCTCGGAGGCCGAAGCCTCCGGGTGCTGGCGCCGAGTAAGCCCCTGCCCCGGGACGCGTATCTCCGTCTGTGGGCACCAATCCGCCCGCCTGGGGCGGCCGCGGCGGAGCCGCTGGGGCTGCGGGACGGGCTTGTGTGTGTGTGTCTGTCTGTCTGTCTGTGCCCGTGTGTGTGTGTGCGTCTCTGTGTGTCTGTCTGTGTCCGTGTGTGTGTGTCTCTGTCGTCTGTGTGTGTGTGCCCGTGTGTGTGTGTGTGTGTGTGTGTCTGTCTGTGTGTGCCCGTGTGTGTGTCTGTGTGTGTCTGTGTGTGTGTCTGTCTGTCTGTGCCCGTGTGTGTGTGTG